>CATIWQ010128898.1:0-21896 GCA_949673415.1 Euphorbia schlechtendalii | reverse complement strand
AACAAAATAAAATACATTACTATATATATATATATATATATATATATATATATATATATATATATATATATATATATATATATATATATAGGACAAGATAAGAGATTTAAGTGCCAATGGAGTTTCCCAACTCCTTGACTTCATTTGTCTCTTATTGATCCATTTTCTGCTCTTACCAAATCATTCTATTTCTGATTCAAAAGATGCCAAACTTTCTCTTGAACTACGCGTACTTGGCATGCACACGCTAGAAAGAAAACTCAATGAATAAGCAAGAAAATATGTTAACAACAAATTACAAATACTTAAAACCAAAAATAAAAATCTAATTAACACATAAAATATAATTGCCCATTCTCCAGCAATTTGATCTCCAGAACGCATTTGCCTTCCCCGGCAACGGTGCCAAAAACTTGTTCGCAAGATTTTGACTATACTCGTTCCAAAAGACTTATACCCGGTAATGGTGTCAAAAACTTGTTCCCCACTTATCTACTGATAAGATAAAAGTTCTACATACAAACAGGTGTTGTCAATACTGATTATCAAATAGAAAAATGATGATAACTGCAAGCATACAGTTGCGATGTAGTTTTAAAAGATATCGATCCCACAGGGAAGGAATTCGGTTCTAAGGACCAACTAGAGTTACGAAACAAAAGAAAATATAATAAATTGTAAGGTCTTGAAATGGTGGACAGATGAACAGATTAGAGAAGATGTAAACTATATAGATATTCCCTAAGAGCAAGTATAGTAGAGAAAAACATGCAAAATCATCAAGAATATTTCGTACACTAGATAACTTTAACAAACTCTGTTCTAGATGCCAAAATATTCAATAATTCACCGCAGAGCAACACATGAAATGACTTTTCTAAATCTAGGGTAAATGAATTATGACGCTTATAAAAACCTAGATAATAATATTAGTATGCTTAGTACGGGTCACTCTCACATAGCCATATTTAACAAGTTACCACTCAAAAAATGTTGGCTCACTAAACAACGTTATAATCACAGATCCAGTGATTATACACAATCTTGTTAACCTCGAAATCACTCTTAAAGTTAACTCGAACGCATATAACTTCATTAATATAAGAGATGCAAGACGAAATACTCGTTATGACACATAGACATATCATAACTTCAAAATAGATAGTATAAGTAGAATACAAAGTAAAGTTGTAAGGTATTCAAGTGAAAGCTAAAGTTGATCGAACCATATCCACTCTTTTAATGGGAGTCGTCAATTCCCGCAATTCCTGTGTCTACTTTGAATTCGGTCTCGACTCGTACAAAACCTCCACTAGGATGTTATTCTTTGTGAATATTGAATAAATGAATGTTGAAGAACAAAAACTTTTATTGATAAGTGCTTTGCAATTACACTCATACAACAATTGTTCGAATTTGTGGAAAAATCTAGTGATCGAAATAAGATTCAAATCACTTATACATTTTTCTCGCTAACACTTTGAACGCAGTGAAATCTAGACAAATTTCACTCTCTATCTATGCATACACATTTTCAACTATCACCGTATATCATCCACCATACGAAAATGGTTAAGTTTGAACCCTATTTATAGAGTGCGAAGGGTTACGTCTAGCCAAACGAAGAGTCATGTCCATTGGTGAAGGGTTACATCACTTCAATGTGATTAGATGCAAGGTTTCATCCTCATCTACAATGGAAAGGCACCTTTTCATGATTGGTCTCCTTCCAAAAGGTGCCTTTTCATTTGACAGTTGATGGCGGTTGATCTTTTTATTTGGCGGTTGGTAGTTGAGAAGAGTTGACTGAAAACCTTTACAAGTCATGAGCGTGAAATGCATGTCATGATCGTGAACATTGGTTGGTAACTTTTTGTTTGTGAAGAATGATAAATCACGATGATGAATGGGTGTCACGATCGTGACATGTGCTTTTCTTCATAATTTCTCTTTGCAACTTTGTCAATCTTTGAGAACTTCGATCCTAAGCCAATTCCTTGTGTTCTACGCATCTTTTTGCACCTTTTTCACTCTTTTTATATAGAATTCCATCTTTGATCATTTTACTTCCAAGATCGACCTAGTTTCTACACTTGCATAAAAAAACAACTATATACCATGTGAAATCTTTTATATGAAGTATAAAATGACTCTAAACCATATCATTTTATAATTGAAAATATCAAGATAATTAGTGTAATTATACGCTTATCACGATCTCCCCATTCAATCACAATGGTTTATCTCATCTCATCTTCCTACAAAGCAATCAGAAACAGATCTTCCTCTATCACATTCTCTTTTAGCAAAGATTGCCTTGCTTCTAAGTCAGTCTCCTCCTCAGATTCCTTCTCAAGTCATTTAACCACCTCTTGAGCTATAGATGCAACAATAGCAAGAGGATTCTAAACATTAAGAGATAGAGTTTCCTCAGGTGTTGCTGTCTTGAAGTTAGGAGTTTCAAGTGGGGCCAAGAAAAAATGAGAGGGATCAAATACAAGCTTTTGTTGATCCAAGGGGGAGACTTGGGCTTCTTAGTAAACTCAGTCACTTTCTTCTCAATTTGAACTGTATTGGATTGCTAACCGAAGGGGAGGAGGAGCAGAAACTACTAGGAGAAATCTAGTTTGTAGGTCAAATTATACTAAAGCCCCTTCAATTAGATCAACACTTACATCATCATATTCCTTCCCTTCTTTAGATGTACTCTTCTCCTTCAACTTCTAAGTGAACTCCTCTAGAGAAGGAGTTTTCTTCAATGTCTAGGCACTCTTGGCCTCAGCTTCTACAATAGTTATTCTAATAGCCTCCCCCTTTCTCTTGGGAGCCACTACTTCTGTTAAGATCAAGTTCAGGGCCTTTATCATTTCATCCTTTTCAAGATCATCTTCAGTAATCACTGATTCCCTATATGTCTCGTGGCCCTTTTCTCCTTTCTTTCCTACCTTCCTTAGCTTCTTCTTCTTGGGAGCTTTTACTTTATCCTCCACTACATCCTCTTTCTCCTCATCAACTTCCTCTTCCTTCTCATCCTAGCTAGGAATTTCCATATTAGGATCAAATTCCCCTCTCTTCCTCTTAGTAGTGAAGAGATTGATAGGCTTCTTATCATCCTCATCTTCATCTGAACTCTGCTCAACAAGTGATTTACTTCTCATCACTCTACTCCTTTTAACCTTAGGGACCTCCTCCTACTTCATTGCAGGCTCTCTCTTCCTCTTAGGAGATTCCTCCTCTGTCAAGTTTAGAGATTCCCCCTCTTAGCTAGCCTATTCTCCTTCTACCTCTGCTTCCTTAATTTATCCTTCCTCAAAGCTTCCTCTCTATCCCACTCCATTTCGTAGTTAACTTTCTTGTTAAAGGTCTCCTTCACTATTTCACTCCCCATAACTCCCTCTTCTTCTAAGCAATTCACTTTGTAGGATGACAAGATCCTGTTGATTAAACCAGAAAGAGTACACTTTTGGTGAAGCATATGTTTCATGATAATCATAAGCCATTTGACCTTCTTTCTTTCCCTAGATGGAATAATATGCAGTGCTCATAACTTAACATTACATTCGTAGAGTAATCTTTTGGAGGAGAAGATGCGCCATTATAAACTTCCAATATCTGGGCTCCTAAGGCATATGAGTATTGATCTTTTCTCCAAACCACCCATTTGGCATGTAAGCCATTTTGTTGTAAAAGACAGACTCTTCACTTCCTCTCCTCAGAGCCAAGCCTTCATCTCTCAGATTTAGGAGTTTGGCTAAATATGTAGGAGCGATGACAATCTCCTTTCCTTTTATTGTGGTTTTCAGTTCTTCTTCACTAGCAGTACATTTCTGCATATTTTTGTAAAATTCCAACACCAACTTGGGGAAGGTTTTCTCCTTCAACTTTTTCCATGTTCCTAGATTGTGCTTTTCAATCATTTATTTGTATGGGGAGGAGTTAAGGAATGCATTATCTCCTAGGCATCTTTGAGGGATAATAGAGTTGGGATTTGACCTGTATCGAACAGGAACAAAAGTCTTTTGGGAAATTTCAATGATAAATTGGCTGAATTTCTTTGGTGCTATCTTTCGAGAGTAGAATCAAAGATGAATATAAAGATTAGGGTTTAAAGATGAAAACTTAGAGATTTTGAAAATTCGAGAGAATTTGGTAAAGTTTTTTGAACATGAATAATTAACACTTATTTATTCTACCATTTCAGAGGGATAGAAGGGTAATTAGCCTTATAAATCATGACGGCTTCAACATTTATTGTCTAAAATGTATTTAGGTTTTATAGGTTTAACAAATGGTAGAAATCGAATGGTTTTTGCACAGGTTCCAACAATTATTTTATGTTTTTAAATTTTGAATTTGGTACGGTTTACAAGTTGTGTATTCTGGCTTCGCTGAGTAAGCTTTCTTTAGATGATCAGTTACTTTTGGCAAATAGACTTCTTCTGAGAAAATTTCTCACAGGATTACTCATACCTATTTCTCTTCTGAGGAATGCAAATTGGTTTTTCTTAGGGGTTTTGTGAATATATCAGCTCTTTGATCTTCATTGGATAAATGAACCAACTTGACATCTTTCTTCAATAAATGATCTCTGATGAAGTGATGCCTGATGCTGACGTGCTTCATCCTGCTATGCAAAATGGGAGGTTTGGATAAGTCAATAGCAATTTTATTATCGCATAATATTTTAATGCATTCTGACTTGATTCCATAATCTTCAAGTTGTTGCTTTATCTAGAGGACTTGAGCAATACAGCTTCTTGTAGTCGTGTATTGAGATTTTGTTGTTGATAATGCGATAATTGTTTATTTCTCGATGTACCAAGAGACAATGCTATTTCCAAGGAGGTGACACCCTTTAGTAGTGCTTTCCCTTTCAAGTTGGTCTCTTCCATAGTCTGCATCAATGAATCCTTTCAGAGAGAAATCTCCATTATTGGGAAACCATAATCCTGCTTCTATGGTTCTAATGAGATATCTCATAATTCTTTTGACTGCACTGAGATGAGATTCTTTGGGATCACTTTGATATCTTGCACAGTAGCACACAATATAGTGAATATCAGGTCTACTTGTTGTAAGATATAGAAGAGATCCAATAATTCTTTTGAAGAGCTTCTGGTTAAATTTCTTTCCTTCTAGATCTTTACTAAGAATTGTGTTTCATACCATAGGGGTTGATATCTCTTTTCCATCCTCCATTTCAAACTTCTTCAGAATTTCCTTGGTATATTTTGATTGACTAACGAAAATACCATTTGATCTTTGCTAGATTTGAAGACCAAGGAAGAATGTTAATTCTCCAATCATGGACATCTTGAATTTATTCTTCATTTGAGAGCTGAATTCCTTGCGTAGCTTATCATTAGTAGCTCCAAATATGATGCCATCAACATATATTTGTACAAGGATAATATCCTTATTTCTTCTTCTAATGAATAAAGTTGTGTCTATTTTTCCTCTAATGTATCCTTTTGAGATAAGGAAGCTTATTAATCTTTCATACCAAGCTCTAAGAGCTTGTTTGAGACCATACAGAGCTTTCTTCAACTTAAATACATGGTAAGGGTGTTTTGCATCTTCAAATCCAGGTGGCTGCCTCACATATACTTCTTCTGCAATGACTCCATTGAGAAATGTACTTTTGACATCCATTTGTTAAAGCTTGAAGTATATATGGAATGCAAAGGCATGGATAATTCTTATAGCTTTAAGTCTAGCTACTGGAGTAAAGGTTTCATCATAGTTGATTCCTTCCTGTTGATTTTATCCCTCAGTAACAAGCCTTGCCTTATTCCTTATTACGTTTCCCTCTTCATCAAGCTTATTTCTAAAAACCCACTTAATTCCAATGATGAACTTATTCTTAGGTGCTGGAACTAGATCCCAAACATCATTTATAGTGAATTAATCCAACTCCTCTTAAACAGCCATCAACTAGATTTCATCATGCTTAACATCTTCAAATTTCTTTGGTTCAATGATTGACACAAAGGTTGGATGGCTTATCATTCTACTGAGCTGTCCTTTGGTGAGAACATGATTCTAAGGTGCACCAAGGATTAGTCTTTCTGGATTATCCTTCTTGATTCTTGTCTCTTTTGGAAGGTCATGATGAGTTGGATCTTCTTTTGCTGAGGATGAGGGTTCTCCTTCAATCTGATTGACGAAATTCAACTCAGAAGGTTCATCCTTTGTTGAAAACTCTCCCTATTCTCGGTCAAAGGATAGTTTATGTGAGATATGTTCTCCATCATGCTCTCAACCATTTCTTTTTCTTGCATAGTTAATCTCATCGAAATTTACATTTACTAACTCTCCAAAAAAAGTTGTTCTTTTGAAAAAGAATCTGTAAGCTTTACTATGTCTTGAGTTGCCAGGGAATATTGCCTCATCAAATTTAGGATCAAATATTTCTTGTTATTCTTTGTTTTTAAGCACAAAACATCTACATCTAAAGGCTTTGAAGTACCCAATCTTGGGTTTTCTTCCCTTCTAGATCTCATAGGAAGTTTTGTTAATTATAGATCTTATATTAACTTTGTTAAGGATATAACATGTAGTATTCAGAACTTCTATCCAAAAATATTTAGGTAGGATATTATCACTGAGCATTGATCGAGCCATTTCAACTATGGTTTTGTTCTTTCTCTCAACAATTCCATTTTGTTGCGGAGTGTGAGGAGTAGAAAAGTTGTGCTCAATGCCTCTAGCATCACAAAATCTAGCAAACTTATTTTCAAATTCTTTACCATAATCACTTTTGATTTTTGAAAGTAAGATATTTTTTTCAACTTTTATTCTATTGCACAGTCTGGAGAAACCTTCATAGGCTTCATCCTTGCTACTAAGCAAGATAACCCATGTATATATAGAATACTCATCTACTATTACCATGGTATATTTGTGTCCACCCATGCTCAAAAGCTGAATTGGGCCAAAAAGATGTATACAAGTTCAAGGACTATTTTTATAGAAAAATCAGACTTAGATTTAAAACTCTTTTAAATTGTTTTCCATATTGATATGCATTACACGGATGATCCTTCTCAAAGTTCAAAGTTGGAAAACCCTCATCAAGTTTTTGTTTGGCTAGTTTAGCTAGATGATTATGTTAGCATGACCTAATATTTTGTGCCATGCTCATGATTCCTCCTCTTTAGACATTAAACAAATATCTTTCCTTGATTTATCATTTATGTGTATTACAAAGATATTGTTAATCGTAGGAGCATAAAGAATAGTGTGATTTGCCTTACAGTCTATAATAGATCACCCTTCTGAGTCAAAGGTTACTTTTCTTCCTTGATCACACAGTTGAGCTACACTTAGAAGATTGAACTTCAAATCATCTACTAGGGAGACTTCCTCTATTTTTATTTTAGATCCTATAGTGCCTTTTCCAATAACTTTTCCTTTCTTATTGTCTCTAAAGCTTACAATTCCATATCTTTTGCATTCAAGTGAGATGAATGACCCTTCATCCCCTGTCACATGTCTTGAGCATCCACTATCTACATACCAAAGTTGTTGACCTTCTGTGGATCTAAAACTTACTTGCAAAAGAAAAAGGTTAGAATCTTCGAACCTAATAATTGCCCTTGGGTTCGGGTGCATTGTATACTAAAACAGGCCGAGTATAAATATCATAATATCCATTCTTATTCCTATACACAACAGTTGTGTGATTCTTCTTTCCACAGAAATTAGAATGAAGGTTTACTACATTCTTCTATTGAGCTTTTGGAGAAGGACAGATATCAAATGGCTCCTAGATTAATTACTACTGAGAAAACTTCTTTCCTTTGATTGATAAATTCCTTTGATTTATCTTCTGACTACTTTCTCTTCTTTGAGAAATGTGTGCTTCATAGTGGTAATTAAATCCTTGGGAGGTCCTTTGTTTTAAAGTTGAGGCTCATCCTTGAGGTAAAGTTTTCAGCTGATTTTTCCTCTGAATGGTATTCATCTTCTGGACCTGCTCCTTCTTCTGGAGATTGGCTTTATTGGGTAGAGTGATTTTTCCTAACAGATTTCATCATCAATCTTTTGTTTAGTTCTGCTGCATTGACTCCCATCAAAACTAGCTCCTTTTTACATTTCACTATTTTAGCCTTTATATTTCCTTGTCTCTTGTAGATAGCTTTAGAGGTGTTTTCTCTAGCTCTATCATGAATGTAGAATTCCTCAAAGTCTTCTTCAAGAAGTTTCATGTACTTCTTGTTTTTCTTTGACATTTTATAGATTTGCACAAGTACATGCATAAGTTCATCAGAGATTTTAAAGCTAGAATTTACCTCATCATGATTTATCTTTGGATTGTTGGTCTGATGATGACATTCTTTATGTGCTGTCATTCCATGATTCAATTGTTGGAGCCATGTCATCTTCTTCCATGAAGTATATTTGGGCAGTTCCTTCTTAATTTGCTGCTGAGTCAAGGGAACCCTCATTTTTACTATTGCTTCAGGTTACCACCATGGCTTTCTTTTCCTTTTCATTTCTTAATTTAAGACAATTAGATTTAATGTTTCCTTCTTGACGACATTCAAAGCAAGTGATATTCTTTGGATTTTCTCCTCTGGATTTATCTTCATAAGATCTGAACTTGGTCTTTGTGAAGTCCTTCTTCTGATACTCTAGCTTTTGAGGAAAGCTTCCTTTCTTTTAGAACTTCTGAGGAATCCTTGAATTTTTCTTCATGAATTTCCTGAATTTTCTTTCTAGCATTACCATTTCTTCATCAAAGGAGCTGTCACCAACAACTTCAGCCTTGAGGATGATGGCCTTCTTTCCTTCAGCTTTGGCTTTATCCTTCTTTTGGAAATTATGCATTGATATTTCATGAGTTATCAAAGAACCAATTAACTCATCATACTTGCAAGTAGTGAGGTCCTGAGCCTCTTCAATTGTTATCTTCTTTGCCTGCCATTCCTTTGTCAAGCTTTTAAGAATATTCTTTACTTGTTCTTCCTTTGAAAATATTTTTCCCAACCTCTTGAGCTCATTTATGATATTGGTGAATATGGAGTTCATGCTTGATATAGATTCATTTTCCTCCATCTCAAACAGTTCGTAATAGCGAAGGTTCTGATTGATCTTTAACTCTTTAACTTTATTAGTTCCTTCATATGTCACCTTTGAGATCTCCTTGACACTTTCACAACCTGAAACTTTGTTGTATTTTGCTGCATCTACAGTACAGTGAAGAAAGTTAATAGCAACTACATTACTTTGAAGTTTCTTCATATTAGCATCATTGTATGCACTTTCAGGTTTAGAGGTAGTGATTCCATCCTTTGTAATCTTAGGAATGTATGGCCCATTTGCTATAGCAAGTCAGGCATACATGTCTTATGATTAGATATAATTTTCATTCTACTCTTCCAGAATGTGTAGTTTTGTTCAAAGAATAGAGGAGGTCTAGACATAGACAGCCCTTCTAGGAGAATCTGTGTGGTATGGTTTCCAGGCTGATGTTTCATGTTGTTATCACCCATTGTGATCATTTACTCGAGATTGATTTAAATCTTTTTGTTCGAATTAAGCTTTGATACCAATTGTTAGACCTAGTTGGGTGATAAATAAGTCAGAGGGGGGTGAATGACTCTTTTTCGAGTTCTTTTCAAAGCATAGAAGTTAAGTGGAAGTTACTTTTGAAACTTCTTTTGAGTGAACAATTATTTGGAAATTTTCACTTAGATTCCCTTTTTTATTAAGATGATTGTGAATTAATTTTAGCTTTAGTGGCTGGTGAGATGAATGCAATGATAGTAAATATAAGAGAGTTAGAAATGTGCAAACACAGATTTTTATATTAGTTCAGCCTCTGCCTAATCTAGTCCTTTTGGACTCTGTTCAAGATTTAATCCACTATTGATTCTTCTTTTGGTGAAGAAACAAACCAATATATTGTTGATTGAAGTACCATCAACCAACCACAATAGAAGTGAGCTATACCAATACAAAAGAACTTTCCTTCCTGTACCTAAGGCTCAGAGCTTCTTACTTATAGAGTACCTTCCCCTTAAGTTTCTAAGCTCCCTCACACTAACTTACCTACCAAGCTAGTGGTTACAATTTGTGTTTTGAAAAGAGATGAATGAGTTTATGAACTTTGTTTCAGTGAAAACTCAGTTACAAACAAATATGTAAGATTGTGTTTGCTTTTGTGATTCAAAAAGGAAGAATTTGCAGTTGTTTGATAGCTTGATTGCTCTTTTGAATTGTAATTGCTTCATCAACCTTCTTCACATGAGGATAACATCCTTTTATAGAGGGAGAGAACGTTTCATTGGGTTTGGAGTCTTGCTCAAAATCTGCATCTTTGAGAGTTTCTGTTAGAAATACGTTTAGAGATAGCAAGCTTCAACTAAATCCACGCGATCTCTGCCAAAGAGATTTTTTGTCCCCACAAATGTACTATTTTTCTGATAGGGAATGAAAAAGAATGTTTTTATTCCTTAGACAACAACCAAATTTGTCCTTTATCACATGGAGAGGCTTTTGGCGCGCGATGACATTTAATGCGATGTCCACTCCCCTGACTTTTAGTGCCAAATGACCAAAGAGTCCCTTGATAATCTTTCGAGGTATTTGTCATCTGTTGAATGGAATAATTCTTCTGAATGTTGCGAGTTAAAAGACTTATGAGATTTTGTGTTTGGTTCCTTCTGAGATCTTTGATCTTCTGAACTTAGAACCATCAAAATTTTAATTTTTAACTTAGAATCCAACAATTATAAATTTAAAGGATAAATATATAATAAATAAATAAATTATTCGTCCAGCTGGGCTTGGGTATTTATATAAAAACCAAGCCCAACCCATATATCTTCAGGCTTTAACGGGGTTTGGGTTCGTGCCCCGCTTTTTAAAAAAATGAGTGCCGAAGCCTATCCTGCTAAAGCAGGCTCGTCGCTCGGTCAACAAATAGGTCTAGTGGTAGCAAGACGAAGAGATGAGATTGGAAGAGGAAGGAAGCCATAGATGAAGAGTTGTAGCTATGAACGTGAGGATGGAAGCTGTTGGTCCTAACCGGCTTAAATACACAACATAGGGGGTGAATGCAGTTCTTGGTTTCTTTTTGGATTTTATAAAAATAATTACCAATTTCAGTTTTTAGATGCGTGCTGAGCTAGGTCTAAAAACTATAAACTTCTCAACTTTGCTTCCACTGTCTATCTTCAATCACTTGTTGAGTACTCTACTCGATAGGGATTTGTTTTTCAAGCAAAACAATAAATAACAGAGATAGAATCATGAATGAGAAATGCGATAAAGGCATAGGTAAAGTTAGAACTTCAACACTTGATATTTTATCCTAATTCGGCTCCTAGCCTACCTCCAATCCCTGGATTCCTTTCTGAGCTTTAATCCACTAGTGATTTCATTCTTTCCTTAGGCGGAGAAGCATTTACATCGGGTAAACTCAATTACAGAATGTACCTTTCTATCTAGCTACAGCTCAATTCATAGTTTGGGTACTCTTCCCAAAACATCACTCAGATTTCTAAAGAAATTAGGAACAGAGAAATTCAATTTATAGAATGATGAATCTTTTACAATGTTAAATCTTAAGTGCTATTCTCTCTCTATTATAAACAAATTTAGACAATGAATATTTGCTGATTGCTTGATTTGGAATTTCTTGAAGCTGGGAATATTTGAACAGAGTTTCAGCTCTTAAAATAAATTTGAGGTGATTCACCAAGTTTAAATGTCTACTCCAGTCTTCTATTTATAGTGAAGGTCTTGGAATTAGCTGTTGCAAAATTTTCATCCTGACAGCTCTTCATTATTTCTTCTCTTCAAATCTTTCGAATTTTCCCATTGGAGATAAATTATAGGATGTTTAGAGATAGAGATTTCGACCATTGAAGCGCAAGATTAATCTATTATCAAAGACTTATTTATCCTCAAGCAATCTGTTCTAATAGAGAGGCGCATGAGATGCAACGTGGAATTATTCCATTCGTTGACTTGCTAACGTTGAAGAGTTGCATGGAGACATTGAGAAACGACGCATGTTAGAGGATTCCATTTGTCTTGGACTTTAGTGAGGAATCTCCAACATTCCGTACTGACACCTTTCGAATCTCTAAACGTCCTTTTATCTTTAATTTCAGTGCTTTTACTCTTGAAAAGCATCAAAGGTATATTCTTTTTTCACAGAAATCATTAGTAGCACAAGTGTCAAATATTTCTCTAAGTGTCAAAGGTACACAACTTTTATGAATAAAAGCTAACTCAGCACAGTTGAGTGAATATCTTATAAACTATATAATACTCAGCTCAACTCAGCTTTTCTTACTCCAAGCTTTAACTTAATTAATTACTCAGTAAACTGAGTTTTTTTCCTTAAACAAACTCGAGTAAACTTCATTAATTAAGAGTATACTTAGAACTCAATTAATTTCACTATCCTAGTTAGTTTGTTATTTCTAAAACGTTTTAACTACTATGAGGTACTATTAACTAGGTTTCAACAATCTCCCTCATTTTGGACAGATAACAAACTATGTCAGAGAAGAGACTAATTGAATAAATATTTTAAAGATATCGAAATACCTGGAAAGTGATGTAAGACTCCCCCATGTCGAGGGATTTCCATAGTCTGGAATCCCCCATACTAAGTGGATTCCTTCAATCAGCACAACTCCCCCATACTTAGAGGAATTTTCTTCATTTTGGGACTTTGTCTTACTTTAACTTTTCTCTTGAGTTGGTCTCAGTATATGAAAGCCTGCATCCGATATTCAATAGACAACAAAAATAGCATACACAAAATAGAAGTAGAAGTTAAGAAGTTATTAACTTGATATGACAAAACTTGTAATTTTATTAAGATAAAATTCTTAGTCAGTGCATAAAATATGTCCTGAGCTAAGATTACAATGAAGTCCTATTACAAGAGTTACCTATTCTAGATACATTGGATATTTTGGCTTATTTGTCAGATCTAGAAGGTTGTCTAGGATGATCAGAGGTTGGCTTTTGTTGTTGTTGTTGTTGAGGTTGTTATTGATGATGCAGAGTGTGAGGTGGATACTGAGGATTCTTAGGAAGAGTTCCCTTATTCAAATTTGCAGTCCTGAGGGCATCTTCAGCTACCTTCTCCCTCATTGATATATGTCCCTTCACAATTTGTTCAAGGCAGACATTAAAGGAGTCCAAAGCAGACTGAAAATCCTGCTTTCCAATGATCAGCAGGGAAATTTCCTGCTCTAACATCTCTTTACCTTTATCGATTAGAAAATCTTAATCATTCAGTTCATTAAGGAGAAGATGGTGGCATATGGAGAGATGAGATATTTGATCAAAGCCTTAGCACGTGAAATGTTGAAAGCACTACAGCTGAGCTCTGAAGTTTGAGGCAGATAGAGCAATCTTCAGCTTCTCCTCCATGTCTAGGATCCTTGGGAAAATGGAAGACATACACATTGTAGTGTAGTCTATATCCTTAGCGTCATATACTCTAGTTGTCACAAGTTATCCTACATTATTCTAAAGATCTTCGATTTTTATCTTGAGAATGTTGAGCTTTGAATGAACTGAGAGGCCTATCTCCGGGTCAATGGACTCAGTTGGTTCTGGAAAGATTTTGCCCATAGCTTCTACAATGAACTTCTGAGCCTTGGAGACTTTTACATCCGTGTTGGTATTGATCTCCTTGCATACTGAGTCAAGTTTGCTACTTAGAGAGTTAATATTTACCACAGGCTTCTTGTTAGCTTTCTGAGATACCTCATTTACAACCTTGAAAACTTGATAAATCTTGTTATCTTGGTTCATGATGAACCTGGAAATTTGACTCTAATACCTTCGCCATACTATGCCCTATATCCTTTGTAGTCTCAACTTCTTTGAGCATGACTTCAATCTTGCGATAGGTGTTCCTCTTTATTTTGGCTTGTTCTTCGCCAAATTATGGAACTATGTAGTTTGAGTTTCCATGACAGAGCTTAAACTACTTAGCTACTCAGCTAAACTACCCTTTATCTTTCCTGCTACCACATTAGCAAGTGTAGTAGATGTGGGGATAGATCTAACAGGTGTGCCAAGCTAGGCTGCAAAATCCGATAAACCTGCTTGAATCAAAGCCATCTTATCAACCATGCTTTTGGCACTCTCCTTCACTAAGTGATTTCAAATCACAAACATAATGCCTTGAATTTTCTTAAAATCTTCAATGTAGAGTGATTCAGAAGGCAAGCTTATGTGTTTATCGATCTCAAGGAGCTTGGCCTTTGGCTTGGATGATAAGTCCTTCTATGCTAGTAGCAGTTTACTAACTTCCCCATCTAACTCAGCATCAGACTTGAGAGTGGGGAATTTCTTACTTGCCAACTCCCTTATCTGAGCTAAGATGGATGAATCAGCCATGTCCTCTTGGACTGGCTTGCTGCTGGGTTTAGGTACTTCACTGGCTGTAAAATTTGCCTTAGTACCAGGACCACCTATATTTCCTTAATGAGCAGAGTTCTCAACATTAGGAACTTTTCTAATTAGAGGGATTAGAGGGGTTGAGGATGGGTTTGAAGAAATGGTAGGTTCAAGAGTTTGTACAGTTGAAGAAGTGGGGATTGGTTTAGATTTTACAGGGGAAGGAATTATCTGAGTTTGAGTATTAGGTGTTGTGTTTGAGTTTGAGTATTCAGTGTTTGTGTTTGAGTTTGAGAATGGGAAGGAGAAGGTTGTGGGGAAAAAGAATCTTGGGTATTTCAAAAGTAGAAGGGATATTTACTGAGGAATTTACAATATTTAGAGGTGGAGAATTTACAAAAGAATTTATTTGAGGATTTACAAGAGAAGATGAGATTCAGTAACTACAGGAGTAGAAATTGAGAAATTTGCAGGAGAAGGGGTAAGATTTACAAAAGAAAGGGTGTAGGATTTAAGAGTACCTCTGGGTTAGCTGTTTAATCCAAGTATGGATCAGCTTGAGGTATATCAGCCTAAGTAGGAAGTTCCTTAGTCTGAGTGAATTTAGGTATGGGGATGTGATAAGTGTATAATTACACTTATTATCATGATATTTTTACTTATAAAATTATATTATTTAAAGTCATTTTATATTTCATATAAAAGATTTCACGTGGTATGTAGTTGTTTTTTATGCAAGTGCAGAAACTAGGTGAATCATGGGAGTAAAATGATCAAAGATGGAATTCTATGTAAAAAGAGTGAAAAAGGTGCAAAAAGATGCGTGGAACACAAGGAATTGGCTTAGGATCGAAGTTATCAAAGATCGGAAAAGTTGCAAAGAAAAATCATGATCGTGACACCCATTCGTGGTCGCGACTTGTCATCCTTCACAAACAGAAAGTTACCAACTATTGTTCACGATCACGACACGTATATCGCGCTCACGACTTGTGATGGTTTTTTGTAAACTCTTCTCAACTTCCAACGTCGGATAAGGATGATCAACCGCGCTCACGACTTGTGATGGTTTTTTGTAAACTCTTCTCAACTTCCAACGTCGAATAAGGATGATCAACCGCCATCAACTGTCAGACAAAAAGACACCTTTTGGAAGTAATTCAATCACGAAAAGGTGCCTTACCATTAAAGATGAGGATGAAACCTTGCATCAAATCACATTGAAGTGATGCAACCCTTCACCAATGGACACGACTCTTCGTTTGGATAGATGCAACCCTTCGCACTCTATAAATAGAGTCCCAAATTAACCAATTTCATGGGATAGTATGAATGGTAGCAATGTATAATGTGTATACATGATAGAGAGTGAAAATTGTATAGATTTCGTTACGTTCAAAGTGTTAGTGAGAAAAATGTATAAGTGATTCAATTCTTATTTCGATCAGTAGATTTCTCCACAAATTTGAGTGATTGTTGTATGAGTGTAATTGCAAAGCACTTATCAATAAAAGTTTATGTTCTTAAACATTCATTTATTTGATATTCACAAAGAATAGCATCCTAGCGGAGATTCTGTACGAGTTGAGACCGAATTCAAAGTAGATGCAGGAATTGCGGGAATTGATGACTCCCATTAAAAGAGTGGATACGGTTTGATCAACTTTAGCTTTCACTTGCATACCTTACAACTTTACTTTGTTTTCTACCTATACTTTCTAGTTCGAATTTTATGATATGTCTATGTGTCATAACGAGTATTTCGTCTTACGTCTCTTATATTAATAAAGTTATATGCTTTTGAGTTAACTTTAAGAGTGATTTCGGGGTTAACAAGATTGTGTATAATCACTAGATCTATGATTATAACGCTATTTAGTGAGCGAACATTTTTGGAGTGGTAACTTTCTAAATATGGCTATGTGAGAGCGACCCGTACTAAGCATAGTATTATTATTATCCAGGTTTTATAAGTGTCATAATTCGTTTACCCTAGATTTAGAAAAGTCATTTCATGTATTGCTCTATGGTGAATTATTGAATATTTGGGCTTCTAGAACCGTGTTTGTTAAAGTTATCTAGTGTATGAAATATTCTTGATGATTTTGCATGTTTTTCTCTACTATACTTGTTCTTAGGGAATATTTACAGAGTTTGCATTTTCTCTAATTTGTTCATGCATCTATCTATTCATTAGTCCACCATTCCAAAACCCTGAACTTATTTTATTTTCTTTTGTTCCATAACTCTAGTTGGTCCTTAGAACCGAATTCCTTTCCTGTGGGATTGATATCTTTAAAAACTACATCGCAACTATATACTTGTAGTTATCATCGTTTTTCTATTTGATAAGTGGTATTGACAACACCTATTCATATTAAGAATTTTTATATTATCAATAGAAAAGTGGCGAATAAGTTTTTTACACAGTTACCGGGGATAAGCCTTTCAGAACGAGTATAGCCAAAATCTTGCAAACAGGATGTTAGGCTCAGGAAGATCAGATTTTTCCTGATCAAGGGGTAAGGTTCCTCCAACATCCTCATCGTTGCTCACCACTTGAACATTTTTCTATAAAGTTTTGTTGGTGGCAGAGCGCTTGTGTTAAGTCCCTTTAGATTTTGAAATCACTTCTTCAAAATGGGCCGCAACGCCAAGACTTATTGTTTCAAAGTCCTCTTCCTTACTCTTCTTAGGATCACCCTACTCCTTAGTTTCTTCCGTGACAACCAATTTGCACATTCTTTGGAGTTGGGCTTCCTTTGCCTCTACAACATCCTCTTGTTCCTCAACCTACTGCTTCACCTCAGCTTCCCTCTGAGTGTGAGTTTTTTCTTTCATCTATCTCCTTTACCTTGCTGGGGCCTGGGCAGGCGTATCTCCTGCCCTTGTTTTTGAGGGGCTCTTCTTCATGGACTTTGAATAAGTAGCTTTAGGCCTAGGTGAGAATGTAGTGGCAGAAACTTGCTCTAGCTTAGCTGATAGAGGAACATTATCGCTAATGTCCTCGCTGCCTCCCTCAAAATCGACCATAAAACTATCTTCTTCCTCCTTAGGCACATCCGAAGGAAATACTAATGTTGTACACTTGAGTTTCCTCTTCTCTTGTGCTTTGTTGTACCTAGTATGCACTTGGTCGTTACATAGTTTGGTGAAGTGTAGTAAATCCAAGGTCTTCTTTATGGCACAAGTGTATCACCTGGCCCTCCAAGGTATCAGGCAAAATCTACTTTCACTGCCTTCATCAAGGTGGTTATGAGGTAACCATAATAATAGAAAGTAGTCAGCTTGGTCAAATGGGAAAGAATCACCACTTCCCAGTTAAGCCTCTTACCCTCTACCATATGGTAGACCACACACCTCTCGAAGTAGATACAGCTAGTCACAAACCCCATCTTGGGTAACAGCAGCTTGACTACTATCTCATGGCAAGCTCTTGTTGTCAAGCTCATCCCTGATGCTGCAATCTCCCTTGATACATAATTGGCCAGAAGTTCCCAATACTCAGGAATGATGATGGAATCTTCATCGCCAGTCTTTCAAAACTGAGTGCCTTTGTGAGGCATATTGAGAATGCTTGCAATCAGTCTTGAGCAAATCAAGTAGAATTTTTCATCAATTTCTACCAATAAGACATCATTGAAGCCTTAGATGGTGTAGAGATTTGAGTATAACACTTTAATGAGAACTGTGATGACTTATCCCTCCAACTATAGATACTGACTTAGATTCTACTACTTGATGATTCTATGTACATGCGATTTTTGAGAAAACTCTCATAATCTACTCCATACACCGTACTAAAATTCAGATTGGATGCCCAATCAACTTTGGTGAAGAGAGTTCCTTCAACGAAGGTGATTTTCTACAGCTTTCCTTCAGCATTCACAATGAGGCTTCTCTTGGAAGTAGATTGAAGTCTAAAGGTGGTCTTATTAATCGCCATTTGAGAGGAAAGAAAAGAGATTTTGAGAAAAAGGGATTTTAGGGTTCTTTGCTTCTGAAAATGGATTAGAATTCAAGGATGCAAGTACCCTCTCTCTTCAAATCCTTCAGCTTTTTATAGACCTCTGCAACTCTCAGAGATACATGGAACATCCTCATCTCATGATGAGAATTAAGGTTGAGATGAAAACTTGATTAACCGCCTTAGTAAAACGATGAGTTTTGTAGAAAACGGTTCCAATTCAAAAGCACATCTTTTGAAAATCGTGAGCTTTTGATTTTAATCATGAAATTGAATCTCACACCATTACTTTAAAATATAGACAGAGTTAGACATATGTTATCTCCTTTGCTGAAATAAGGCTTGCTCTTCAACACTTAGCCAGATTTCTTACTTCTTCTTCTTCACATGGGGTTCACCATACCAATAAGCTACCTTAAGACATTGAACTGCTCCTTTGGTGATTGTTTGGTGAATATGTCAGTACGTTGTTCCTTTGAAGGAACTTACTCCAATTTGATATCTTCCCTTAGCACATGATCTCTTATGAAGTGATGTCTAATGTTGACATGCTTCATCCTAACATGCTGAACTGGATTCTTGGATAGGCTAATTGCACTCTTATTATCACAGATAACTTTGAGATAATTTGACTCTATACCATAATCTTCCAGTTTTTGTTTGATCCATAGCAGTTGTGCTACACAACTTCTTGCTACCATTTACTCAACTTTAGCTGTAGTCATCCCAACAAAAGTTTTCTTTTAACTGTACCACGAGACTAAGCAATCTCCAAGAAAATAACATCCTCCTTTGGTGCTTTTCTTATCGAGCTTATCACTGCCATAGTCAGCATCTATGAATCCTCTTAGAGTGTGATCTGAGCTGTTAGGATACCACAGAGCTACTTTAATAGAGCCTTGAAAATACTGGAGAATCCTCTTCACAATTGCTGGAAGTGATTCTCTAGGGTCAACTTAATAACGAGCACAGTAGCACACATCATACTGTATGTCAGGCCTACTAGTTGTAAGATAAAGAAGAGAGCCTATGATTCCTCTGTAGAATTTGCTATCCAAAGGTTTTCTAGCTTCATCTTTACTTAAGATAGTATTAGTGGACATTGGCTTCGAATGCTCCATGTCAAACTTCTTCAGGACTTCTTCGGCCTACTTTGCTTGACTAATGAAGATTTTGTCTTCAGTCTACTTGATTTGAAGACCAAGGAAAAAGTTGAGCTCTCCCATTATTGACATTTCGAACTCGCTCTTCATCTGCTTGCTGAACTCCTTGCACAACTTCTCATCAGTTGCTTCAAATATGATATCATCCACATAAATTTGGACAAGCAACACATCATTTTTCCTTCGCCTGATAAACACAGTTGCATCTACTTTTCCTCTTTCATAGCCTTTACTAATAAAAAAATTAGTCAACCTCTCATACCAAGCTCTTGGAGCTTACTTCAATCCCTAGAGAGCTTTCTTCAGTTTAAGGACATTGCTCAGGGTTCTTCGAATCTTCAAAGCTTGTAGGCTGGCGGACATAAACTTCTTCTTGAATAAATCCATTCAGGAATGTGCTTTTAACATCCATTTGAAACAATTTGAAGTTCATATGGGATGCGAGAGCACATTGGATTCGAATAGCCTCAAGCCGTGCTACAAGAGCATATGTCTCATCATAATCGATGCTTTCTTGATGATTGTAGGCTTGTGCAATAAGCTTGGCCTTGTTCTTGACAATAGAGCCATCTTCATCAAGCTTGTTCTTGAAAACCCATTTGGTACCAATAATAGATTTCCCTTTAGGCTTAGGAACTAGATTCCAAACATCATTTCACTTAAATTGATCTAACTCCTCTTGCGTTGCGATCATCCAATAATCATCTCCTTCTGCATCTTCAAACTTCTTAAGTTCAATAATGAGATGAAAGCTGGATGACTCAAAATCCTGCTGAGCTGACCTCGCTTCATAACTGGATTATGAACATCATCAACTATAATATCGAGGAATTATTACGATGAATCCTAATCTCCCTTGGTAGACTCAGATCAGAAACTAGAGTATCTACAATGGTTTGCTGAGGAGGAGGTTAATCTTCGCCATCGTTGAAGTTGATAGAGAGATCATCACCTTATTTGACTTTCTCAACTTCAGGTTCTTGTGCTAGGTTGGGTGGGATAGAGAGTGGCATGCTGAGTGGCTTTGCTTGCTAGGTTACTCCTTCATTTTCATCAGATGGACGTCTAACTGCATTGTTAGTTTCATCGAAATCTACATGCTTAGACTCTTCTAATAGGTTGGTTCACTTGACATATATTCTATATGCCCCGCTATTAGTTGAGTATCCCAGAAAGATACCTTCATCAAACTTAGGATCAAACTTACCTAGCTGTACCTTGATGTTAAGAACAAAGCACATACAGCCAAATGATCTGAGATGACCAATCTTAGGCTTGTGCCCTCGCCAAAGCTCATAGGGTGTTTTCTCCAGAATTGGGTGAATTAAAACCCGATTCAAGATATAACAAGCTGTGTTAACAGCTTCTCCCCAGAAGTACTTTGGTAGATTGTTATCACTCAATATGGATCAAGTAATTTCATCTATTATTTTATTCTTCCTTTCTACAACCCCATTTTGTTGAGGAGTATAAGGAGAAGAGAAGTTGTGGTCAATGCCATGTGCTAAACAGAATTCTTCGAAATGAAAATTTTCTAATTCACGTCCATAGTCACTTTAGATTCTACTTATTTTAGTTCCTATTTCGTTCATTATCCAATTATTGAACTTGACAAAAGATTCATATGTTTCGTCTTTACTACTCAGCAAGACTACCCAAGTGAATCTCGTGAAGTCATCCACAACCACCAATGAGAATCTCTTACCACCCAAGCTCATGGGCTGAATTGGGCCAAAAAGATTAAGGTAGAAGAGCTCCAACGGTCGCTTAGATACTACATGATTAATTGACCTAAATGATTTCTTAACCTGCTTACCTAGTTGGTAAGCTGAGCAAAGTTTATCCTTTTCGAAGTAGATACTAGGTAAACCCACAACTGAATACTTTTTGACCAGTTTGGACAAAATGTTCATATTTATACGACCCAACCTTCTATGCCAAAACCATGAATTATCCTCCTTAGATACAAGACACACATTAGTAGAGCTAGGGGATAAACCAATCATATAAACATTATTGATTCTAAGAGCAAAGAGAATAATTAAGTCAGTCTTATAGTCAATAACTAAGCAACCTGCTAAGTCAAATGTAACCTTTCTGCCTTTGTCAACTGGGCTACACTAAGCAAGTTGAAATTCAGTCCTTCGACAAGAGAAACCTCTTCAATTGAAGGAGAAACACCAATAATGCCACAGCCCACAATCTTGCCTTTTTAGCTATCTTCGAAGCTGGCACTTCTAATCGCAAGGTTTTGACTCTACTAATTCTAAGGGCTTATATTCTATAATGAAGCCAAAAACCTCGTTCCCTACTTCTCTACTGATAAGATAAAAGTTCAAAATATGAACAGGTGTTGTCAATACAGGCCTCTAACATAATCGTTC
>CATIWQ010128872.1:0-25305 GCA_949673415.1 Euphorbia schlechtendalii | reverse complement strand
CCTATTTATAATGAAATGTTGAAGCATAGAGACAAAACAACTTTCGGTGATGGCTCCCAAAAAATCAACTTTCGGTGACTTTCGGTTACTTTCGGTGGCTTTCGGTGATGGGCCCCAAAAAACAACTTTCGGTGGCCCCACGTGTGAACTTTCATAACACAACGGTGGTGCGGCTTCATCCCGGCAAGTTCAAGTTGATGCGGCCTTCTCTCTTTGTTGGGACGGTAATGAGACCAACTTTCATACCTTGGTTACTTGTGGCTTTTCCTTTGATGTCTAGGCAGATTTCTTCGTTGGTGGTTGGCCCGTAAGCATTTCTTGCTTGGAAGAGTGGTGGGGTTGGGTGTTGTCCCTAGGGAATGATGTGGCGGAGAAGGCAGCATGCCTTATGTGGGTAATCTAGTCGCGAAGGAACGACTGGGTTTGGAATTGCAGATTCCGAGTTGCGTCTTAGGTCTCGAGGCACGGGTTGGGCTTCCTTAAGGAGTGGAAGGCAACAAATAAGGCGAAGAGGGGGGGGGGTGCAGGCCTGTATTGTTGAAAAATGGAGAAAGCCTATTGAAAATTGGGTTAAAGTTAATGTCGAAGCAAGCGTGTTTTAAGATGGGAAGAGGCTGGGTCACGAGCGATGGCGAGAGATCATCTTGGCTGTCCTTGCCGCAATATCGTTGCTCCTTCAGGATAGCTGCAATGCTCCACTAGCTGAAGCTATGAGTTGCAGGAAAGCTTTCAGGTGAATCAAGGAGCTTCGGCTAACTAATGTAATCCTCGAAATGGATGCTCTTGCGATCGTTAATGCTTTAAATAATACTTCTTCGTTCTTAGCTCCGTTAGGAGCTGTTTTAGAGGATTGTAAGACTCTTTTGAGAGATTTACCAAACTTGAGAATTGTGTTTGCCAGAAGGTCTGCGAATCAAGCCGCCCATTTGTTAGCTAAGGCGGCTGATTCCTCGACTAGTAAAGGGGACTTGGTGTAATTCTTGTACACCTTTAATTGAGGTTGTCATTGCTTCTGATTGCATTTAATAAGACTATCTTCCTCCAATAAAAAAAAATGTTACCAGAACTTGAGACTTAAACAAATTCATAAAAAGCCAGACTAAACTGTAACAATGATCATTGATAACATTATTTTGGCAGCTAAGTGTTGTGTCTTGTGTGTATTCTGTATCCATTATGCTGCAGTAGCACTCTGCTCAATGAAGCAACAAAAACCTCCATCGATTCAGCAGTGCGGGCGACTATATATTACCATGAAAAAATGAAATATGATATCATACAAATATCTAATATAATATTAACTGAGCAATGCTAATGCTTCCCATCATGGAACTGAGCATTTTTGGAAGACTTGAAAGTTTCCAGAAACTGTTTGGCGTTATCCACTTCTTGGTGTTTTCTGGCTCTATCCCAACCATGCTCAGCAGCAAGTATGTCGACAATGCGCGGCAAAGCTCGGCCTGCTGCATCAGTGTCGAGGAAAGCAAGCCTTGAGCGCCTAGCAAAGAAATCAACAGCAGATTCACAGTACTCGTTTCTTGCACAGTAAGCCACCTCTGCCTCAAGGAAAGGGTAGCCATGGGCTAGTCGCTTCCCCAGGCCTTCATTCTTTGACAAGGAAATCAGTTAGTTGACAAAATAAAGGACTGTGGCTGTATTTATATCAGAAATGGAAAGGAACCTGAGCAATGGCTGCAACTCGGTCCGCCTTGATTCCGTATGCATGAGAAAGATGCTTAGCAGCAGCAGTGTCCATTACCCCGGGAACTACTTTACCACCATATGTCTTCTTCATGCGTACATATTGCTGCGCAACCACTGTGAATGATGAAGGCTCCCACCCTTCTCCACCCACAATCCGCAGCTTGTGAGTTATACACTCATTTCTAGGATTTAGCTTCCCTGACTTGATTGCAGCATTTACAGCATCTTCTGCCATGCTGAAATTGTTACTAGTAAGCATTCCCACTTTAGGAGGGCCAAATAAAAGTAAAGAATGATAAAATAAGAAGAAACAAGTAAGAGTGCATTTGTTGAGCAGATATAAAGATTATGCTACTGAACTATCATGTAACTAAGCATTATTATTCGATGCGGGTTTACAAACCAATTAATGTGAAGATGATGTAAATGAAAATGCTAAAAATGAAAGAGACCATACACCTTCTAGAAGATGAAGTGGAAGTAGCATATCTAGCCTAACTCAACCACGTTTGATGTCAAGTCATATAGTGAAAAAACAGACTGGATAAAAAAAAATCCACTTTGTTTAATGGAAAAAAAATTGGTGACCTCCTTAATCATTTGGCACAACTTACCAGCTACAGAACTGGACGACTACAAGATAATTACCTTCGGTACGTAGTCCATTTTCCTCCTGTAATTGTTACCAAACCCGGGAAATCTTCGCATACAACATGATCTCTAGAGATGCTCTCAGTGTTCTTTGCTGAGGGATCTGTTGCCAATGGGCGAATGCCACTCCATGCTGAAAGTACATCTGTGCGCCGTACCTGCAGTACAGCTTATGCCTGTCATTTCAGTATGCACAACCACACCAAGCACACAATGAAAGAACAGGTGATCCAGTTCACTATGTCTGTCTTATAATTGTAATTTGCACACAGAAAATCACCACATTTTGGCATTTGCAATATACCATCTCCTTATCATAAATACAACGCTACTCACGTCAAGCAAATTTGCAAAAATCGGACACACCAAGGAACAATCAAGGTCATCTCAATGAAAATGCTAAACATAAGAGATGGAAAACAAAAAAAATAAGATACCTAGTTTATGATGAGTAAAGGACTTGCAAATTTAGAGCACTCAATTAATAAAACGACCAGTTACTGACCAATGCAAGAACAATGTTTATTCAATGAACAAGGTCGTTGACAATTTGGTACAGAATGAAAAGATAAATCAGTTTTGAATATGGAGGCACGAACGATATGCTGCATATTTTAGCACACAGACCAACTGGCACTTGCGCAGGATGGCATGGATTTAATTTCAAAATCTTTTGAACTCCCTAATAATATCTCAAAGTATTTCCACCAACGACCAACTATGTGAAAATACGAACATTATATTACTAAGGAAAAGCCGAAGTTTAGTTTCACTTTTGGCAGATTTGTTCATAAGCATGTGAATCAAGTTGTTGACAGTTTTGCAAGTGCAGCTGACCCTTTTATATGGAGGATTAGATTCTATGATTGTCTCTATTCTCATGCTGTTAGCCGATTACTAGCAATAATATCTCTGAATAAAATTTTTTATTCCAATGAAAAAAATCACACATAGTTTTCACGCGCACAGCTGATTTTTTCATATGGAGGAAGACTGGGTTGGGTACCACTTGCCCACTTCATACTCTTGCTACTATTATTGACAATGTTATCTTTGAATAAAATTTTCATTCCAGTAAAAATAATTCCCTTAAACCTAGGTCAATTAAACTAAGGGAATGTACCATGCATAAAACGGAATGATGGCATGATATCTAGTTACTAATAGAACTAACTGAGCAATGTCTGAATTGGATATTCAAATTGTATAAGCAATAAGCATAAGATTTTGTTTTAAATTCTTTAACTAATAAATGAGAACTTGCATGTAAGAACCTGATAAGTGGTAACTATTTAGTGTTTGCTAGAAAATGCAAACTATTTTTTTGAACTGCAAGCCTTTCTAATAATATAGAAGCAAATATCACATACCTTAACACTGAGGTAGTCAGAAATGGCATCAAGGATAAACTGAATCTCATCCTCATGAGGTTCAGGAAGCAAAGTTATAATAGTGTTGGAATCAGTAGTTCCAGCAACTGTTCTTCCCAACCATGGTAACATGAAGACAACACGCCCATCCTTTGTTTTGGGAACAATCAGGCCCATTCCCTCTGGAGAATAATAATCAGGGAGAACAATATGCACACCACTGCTAGGGCAAATCATAGATTGTGCATCTTTAGAAGCCATTTTTCTAACTGAGTCACAAAATGGTCCAGCCGCATTAACAATCACTTTCGCATAGGTATCAAATTCTTTGCCTGGTGACATACAAAATAAATCATCCCAAGTAAGTGTATAGTCAGCAATATTATAGTAACATATCATCATAATACATTAAAGACATAAACCTTGTGTTCTACTTATTTCTTGTACGAAACTACAATTTACATGGTGACACCATGATAATCCCATTGTCGTCATTGATGAGGGAAACTCTTTTTCACACCAAATATACAAGATACCAGAACTGATTGCAATATCAATATTACGATATACAAGGAAGACTTTTTCCCCTGTATAACGAGGGAAGTCTGTCTTTGTTGAGGATGATGGGTTTCCCAACTGACAGCATATGTAGATCAATAGTTCATTCCTTTCTCTTAAAAGAAATTAGTTCAAGTTCCACCATGCTATCAAATCAACATAACCAATTCATTTTTTATAAGAAATCAAAGATCAGAAAGCATAATTGAGCAAATCCCTTATACTTCTGCAATATTTTGATTTTCTTTAAGAGGTGAGAAGAATGGGTTCCAGACAAATGGCAAACGTTACTTGGTGAAACATTGTGAGAAACGTTTTGACTAGTTATCTTAAGAGATAAATGTAGTACCTGATAAATTATCACGGATCCTTGCTCCTATTATTCGTTCACTAGCCTCGTCTTTTAGTAAAGACACTACTTCTGCATGGTTGAGCACTGCTGCACCAGCTAATGCAGCAGTACATGCCAAGCCCACATTGAGCCGTGAGTCATTCATCTGCCCATCATAATACACCACAGTTCCCTTCAATTTCCTACCTTTACCATTTTTTGCCAGAGTTGGGAACAATTCGAGAGACTCTTCTGCGGAGTAATATCTGGATAAATGTAACAAATGCCTTCCTGCGACCAAATCGTACATTTTCAATCCCATCCAATAGTATACTGCCTCAAACCAGTCAAAACAGGGTGTCATGCAGGGCAAAGCATGGCACAAGTGTGGTGCATTATCTATCACCTGTTTACGTTCCTCAAGTGCATGGAATACGAGCTTTAATTGCCCATAATCAAGATTAAATACAGCTTTCTCCAAGTAGCGAACTCCTGAGAGTATTATTTATTCATGAATTAAAAATAGCAAATTAACTGAAGAAGGCTCACAACATAATGAAAAAATATAAACACAACTTTCTTTCGTTTGTACAAGATGCTCTGTTCCATTTATTTCTAATGCCGTGAGTGTGAACTAGATTGAGGAAATACATAATCTACATTGAACTGTCATTACATGCAACAATTTACAATTAACAGATCACGTGCCATTAAAACTATTACAAATAGGAAAGAACAGCAAATCACAACTGAAATATCTAAAAAATAGTCAGAAATTTCCCAAGGGAAAACAAAAGAGTATTATTGGTTCCACGGTTGCAGTACACACAAATCACGTCCCCTACTCCTTTCCTTGTCGCATATGGTTGTTACCAAGACAAAGAAAGTATTGATTAGGCTATTCACATGACCAAAAATTTGTTTCTCCTTAACTATAATGCCTTAACCATTTTATGACTTGACGAAGGTAAACTTGAGAAAATAAAGGTTCAAAGTGCATATATAACATAAAATAAATTGACTAGGGGGACAGAGGAAGTATAGTTTGACCACAATATAACCAAAGTAAGATGAATGAAAGTATCAGTGCTCTCATTAAGAAGTAAATTTAAACAGCAACGGTATAAAACAAATCAATTCATCAACAAGAGAATAAGGGATACATCCTTCCTAGCTTTTAATTCCTAAAGTTCAAGCAAAGTTCTCCATATAACTATTCTTTGATCCACTATGACATTTGTAAGCAAATGACAATTGATTGAACACAAAGACTAATACAGACACAAACACATTATATTCTCATTTACAATTTCATTTCTCACAGAGACTAATACAGACAAATAAAATTTCATTTCTCATAAATATCTCAATCCGTAAAGAAAAATCAACTACATCTTAGAAGTGCCGTACCTCCATGAATTAGCTTAGTGGATCGTGAAGAAGTACCAGAAGAGAAATCCTCTCTCTCAACGAGACCAACACGAAGTCCGCGAGTGACAGCATCAAGCGCAGCACCAGTGCCAGTGGCGCCGCCGCCGATGACGAGAACGTCGAGGGGCTTAGCAGCGGTAGCACCAATCAAAGCCGACGCCTGAGACGATCGAGAAGGAATAACGGCATTCGGATCAGCAATTATCTGTTTGACGGCGTCAAGAGCAGGCGGACCGCCGCGGTCGTTGGAGGACATGGAAGGAGAAAGGAAGACGGAGGCTCCAGAAGCAGCGGCAACGGTGAGAATAGCGGCGGAGCCAAGACGACGGAAGCGAGTGGCGGAGGACATGGTGAGATGCCTATGAGGTGGCGAAGCCCAAGTGATTGGAGAATGGAATATTATTACGAGATATGGGTTGCCGCGATTTTTGCATTGGGAATCGGTCTTTGTTTATTTTTTCATTTCCTATAATGGCCTTTTTAGTAGTTTTTATATTTTTGCATTATTAATTTCATCAAACAAAAGTCATGTTATTTTGGTTTAGCTATTCAAATATGGTATTCCATTTGTTTTTGTCGTTGATGATACAATTTGATGTTGTAATGATATGGATGAAAAAAATTGATTGAAAAGTTCTCAAATAATCTTTAAAATTATATTTTACAAAATCATTTGTCTTTTTTCCATGATGATCATAACTATTTATTTTTGCAATTGTTATTAAACTTTTTCTTATTTTAAAACTTTTTTCTAACATACTATCTTTATGGTGACATTTAACTAATTGGATTATTATTTGTCATCTCCTTTTTAGACTTACTGTCCCTCATGATAATGATGATAATGTTCTTATGATCAATACAATTAATAATATATACGTATCTCAAGATTAGAAATATGTCCTTATGAATTAAATTAAACTATATTAGATTTTTTCAGTTATATAAATAATATATATTTAATTAAATAAAGTTAAATATATAAATAGTTTTAAAATACTAATTTTAAAATGTAAATAAATATTTAATTTGTATTATGAATTAAATTAAAAAAACAATACAAAATCCGAAAAAAAGAAAAAGCAAAAATCTTAAGACAAAACTAAAATCCAACAAGATTAAATATTTATAAGCTCGATATAAAGTCAACTAAATATTAAAAACTTCAATCTATTGTTAAGAAATTTCTGGTTTTTATGCTATCTTCTAATTCTACATTATTACTCCACTAGGAAAATTTAATTGAGTTAAAAATTTATTTAATAAACTGTGCATGTGATCAACATGAAATTTATTGCAAGTCTCCGTTTAATATCTGCTAATGTTAACTATGTATACTTGTCCAATCAACTATTGCATCAAGTTTCTATCTTGACTAATAGAAGTTCAAGGAATACAATTATTTGTAATTTAATTTTTTATTTTGACTTATATTCTTAATTAATTATTTGTAATTTAATTTTTTATTTTGACTTATATTCTTAATACTCATAATTATAATAATAAAATTAATTTGATATGTTCAAATGTTTCATGTATTATTTTTTATTTTAAAATTATTTGGATGAAATATATTTTACAATAAATAAATATAAAGGCCATAAAAAATAATTTCGGATGGCAGTAAGTGTAAAAAATAGGTAGTAAATAATGTTACCTATTTTTTAATAAATAAATACAAAATGACATATAAGGAATAATATGCATGGTAAGATAAAATGACATATAAGGAATAATATGCACCGTAAGTATAAAAAATAAGCGGTAAATATCATCACTCATTATTAAAATCAATCTGTAACCTCTACTTGATTTTACATCCGATTTGCTATTACTGCATTTGGATTTTGTTTGACTAAATCAATTATTCTAACGTGCATTGCAAGGTTTTCAAGTTTTTTTTCCCAATTATCGCTTATTTTACACATGTTTATGTGTTTCTATGAACAACCAAAAGAAATTGGATGTTTATATGTTTAATTTTCAAGCACCGGCATCGATCCAATTTTATGGTTTTTGAAATTTATTTTACAGGGAAATTTGCAGTTCTTGATTTTATTGTTTGATGTATATGTTGCAAGTAATTGTGGATTCTGAGTTTCCGTTCTTGGATTTGTATTAACTTTGAACCAACTGTAATAGCATTATGCAACATTGGTTATGGTTTTTTAGGACACTGAAAGGTAAATTGATAAAAAAAAAAAAGCAAAATGATGATGAGATTGTGTGATATATCATGTGGAATATAAATAATGGATTTTACAATGATGTGTCATGTGGAATACGCATTCATATTGGTCATGTGTTAAGATCGACAAATATTTTTAAAAGCAGTAACAATAAATTGTTTATTTTGAGTGTATTTTTCAAATTAAAATTAATAAAAAATATTGAACTTTTATCTAATTTATTCTCTCTCATTAAAAATATATTTTTATAATTAATGATTTCAACTTTTATTTGATTGTCCGTTTGATTTTAGATGATCAAATTGACAATGTCCAACATTTAATATGACACAACATAATCGAAGGAAAAGATAAAAGATAGAATATAGAGCTTTTTAAATTCAAATGTGTATTTTTATTTATATATCAAGAAGTCCAATGAAATAATCAAAACACTTCACATAAATCTAATATGTTGATTAGGATTTAATTGACACGTGTTTTTTTCCATATATATAGATTTATTTCAAATCTTGATGTTATATAGTTACCAAATTCGATAATATTTGTTACATGATTTTTAAAAAATACATCCAATGCAATAAAGGTTATTCTTGTTGTCAATAAAAGATGAGGAATTTTAATTATTTTTTGGGTTGAAGAGAATAGGGTAAAAATGTAAATTAGAGGTAAAGTAGGAGAGTTGACGTAGAGTTTTGGTAATGACAACACAGGCTAAATGAGAAGTTATTCCGTGATGCTCTTTTGGGATCCGTGAGTTGGTTTTTTTTTTCACAAAAAAAATTCATTTTATAAATAGTAAAAAAATTTGAAACTATAAACAAAGTCAAATTTAGAAGTTTGACATCCTTCCATATCAAAATAACTGTTGATAATATTAATTAAAATAATAAAAATATTTATTTACTTCTATATTTTTGCTAATTTGAAAGTTGATTGGATATTTATTCATTTTATCATTTTCAATAAGCATTAAATAAGGATAAAATGGATAAAATTTTTAAAAATATGCATTAACATTCTATTGCGACATCTATTTTGAAATTTTTCTAAATATATAAAAGCCACAATTATTAGATTTAGACAGCCGATTTATGACCCAAGTATTGCACATGACAACACCATTTCTTCAAGTACCGTTGAGTTAAAGCATAATTTCCTACTTGTCGTTGGTTTAACCCGAGCAAAAATTAGATTTATAAAGCAATTCTTAATTTGTATAGAAAGCTAATTTAAAAATTCAATTTTCTAACTTTTTTTTATAAAAAAAACTATTATTTCGCAAAAAATTACTTTTTAAAGGGCGTTTTCTACAAAAGCTGTAGATGAGGTTAGGCAGTAAATGAGCCGAACCCAAACACTGGTTGTTTAAGCTATATTCGATAATTTTTTAACGAACTTAAACCAAGCTCGAGCTTTGGTCAAATCAAGTCCGAGCCGAACTTGAGCTTGGTCAAACCGAACCCGATCAAAGCTTGAACCGAACTCGAGCAGAGCTTAAATCGAGATTAGTCTAGCTTTGTTTGATCGAGCTTTGCCGAGATTTAGCTGGACATGTTAATTAATTTTCGACAAGCTCATCGAACTTAAAATTATGCTTTCACTACACAAACACAGTTGTTATCTATTTGAAACTTATTTAATCTCTTAATAATACTTAAATTTTATGCTACATATATACATATGTATACTTATTATTCGTAATATACTTATAATTTATATGATAATTATAATATTCATATTTTGGGACATGTTCACAAGCCTTTTAACGAGCTTATTCACGAGTAGTTCAACGAGCTGCTTATCGAGCTTGTTCGAGAGCTTTGGAGTCGAGTGCACAATTGTTTAAGCTCTGTTCATTTATTGCAATGAAATGTAAATTTTTATTCATGATTAAGCTCGTTTATTAACGAGCCGAGCTCAAACGAGCTTTAATCGAGTCAAACAATGAACTATTCACGAGTAACTCTGTTCATTTATACCCCCTAACTAAAACGACAACAAGTCACCTCAACTGGATGTTGTCAGAAAAACTACCTTTCAAAGGTAGTTTTCCGACATTTCAACGCTACAATCTGAGGCATCCTGTCACCTCGACGGCACTGCGTGGGAATCTCTCATGTTTAGGAGATTCCCATGCAAGGGCTTCAAGGGTTGTTTTACACAACCAATGAAGTTCTTTTAAACATCAAATCCCACCTTACCAAATTTCATTCTTAACACTACTTCTAAAATAAAATTTAACTCCCATCTCTTCCTTTTAATTTTTTTTTTTCACCCTCCCGTTTCTTCTTTCTTTACAAATTACCCATTTTAAAGTTAATTTCTTAACTCACCCTTTACCACAAGTTTAATTGTTTAGAAATTTGAGGTAAGAAGTTGTGCTAACTTCAATATTATTTTTGTCAATTTTATCTCTTACCAAAAATATCATAGTTCATTTTGTGATTATTTTGTATTTTTGCAGGTTTTGGCTTAATCAAAATTAAGGTATGCATTCTTGATCTTATATTTTAAAATTAAAGTTTTAGCTTTATTTTAGGAAGTGGTTGATGTTTTTATGTTTAGGATTCTTTTTTGCATGCGTATTTAGATAATATTTACTCAAACCCTGTAATGGATAGATAGAAAAAAATTACCCCGATAATAAGTTTGCATGTATAGATAGAAAAAAGAATTAATGTAATATATTTGCATGATTCCTTGGTCTTTAGCATGTTTTAAAATGTAATGTACTAGAAATATATGATTAATTTGAGTAAGTTGATAAATATAAAGTTTTTTTTTCTTGGTTTAGCATAATTTGCAAACGTTATGAAAAATTAAATATACTACTTAATATTTTTAGTATGTTTATGAATGTATGGATTTGAGATATATTATTGGTTTTATGCAATGAATGTCAAAATTATAATATACATACTAGGATATTTAAATCATCGTCTTGAATATTAATTTTGTAAAAATTTTTAAGTAGAAGAACTTGCTTTAGGATAAAGTGTGACTATGTATGCTACATAAATGTATAGTGCAATTTCATAAAATATGATAAAAAAATTCTTTATTTTTCATTGCAAGGAAAAAAAATGCAAGTCAATGACCATTATATCATAAATTGGGAAGAATGCATCATTCTAATGATGGTGGCTTTGAGTATGATATGTCTAGTCCGAAAACTATGCATAAACATGTTAAAGTTAGAATAAGTCATCGTTTGGAAGCCTTGTTCAAAAGGTATCGGTTTAAAAAGATAATTTACAAGTATCATGTTCCACCTAATTATTATGGTTACATGGATATTGGTGACGACAGAGGAATTAAATCCATTCACTATAATTTGGACAACATTCTCAACTATAATAGAGTTGAGCTATTTGTTTCATATGAGATAAATATTGTCCAAGAAGAACCATCACCTGTGAAGACACCCTATGAACTTTGGCGAGGGTGTAAGCCTAAGAATTGTCATCTCAAATCATTTGGTTGTAGGTGCTTTTTTCTTAACACCAAGTAGCAATTAGGTAAGTTTGATCCTAAGTCTGATGAAGGTATCTTTCTGGGATACTCAACTAACAGCAGGGCATATAGAATATATGTCAAAAGAACCGATCTTTTAGAGGAGTCTATGCATGTGGATTTCGATGAAATTAACAATGTAGATAGATGTCCACCTAATGAAGATGAAGGAACAAGCAGATCCACTCAATATGCCACTCTCTGTGCTACCCAACCCAGCACAAGAACTTGAAGTTGAAGAAGCCAAAGATGATGAGGATCTTTCTATTAACTTCAATGATGGGGAAGATTAACCTCCACCTTAGCATCCCATTGTCAATCCTCCAGCAGTTGATTTGAGTTTTCCAAGAGAGATTAAAGTTCATCGCAACCATCCGCTTGACAACATAGTTGATGATGTTCATAATCCAGTGATGAATCGAGGTTAGCTCAGCAAGATGATGAGTCATCGAGCCTTCATATAATTGATCGAATCCAAGAAGTTTGAAGATGCAAAAAGAGATGATTATTGGATTATCACAATGCAAGAGGAGATGGATCAGTTCAAGTACAATGATGTTTGGGATCTAATTCCTAAGCTGAAAGGGAAATCAATCATTAGAACCAAATGGGTTTTCAAGAATAAGTTAGATGAAGATGGCTCTGTTATCAGGAACAAAGCTAGGCTTATTGCGCAAGGCTACAATCAATGAGAAGGAATCGATTATGATGAGACTTATGCTCCTATAGCCCGGCTCGAAGCAATTCGAATCCTGTGTGCCTTTGTATCTCATAAGAACTTCAAATTGTTTCAAGTAGATATTAAGAGCACATTCCTGAATGGATTCATTCAAGAAGAAATTTATGTTCACCAGCCTCCTAGCTTTGAAGATCCGAAGAATCTTGAGCACGTCTTCAAATTAAAGAAAGCTCTCTATGAATTGAAGCAGGATCCTAGAGCTTGGAATGAGAGGTTGACCAATTTCTTGATCAGTAAAGGCTATGAAAGTAGAAAAGAATATATGATTCTATTTATCAGGCAAAGAAAGGAAGATACTTTGCTAGTACAAATATATGTTGATAATATCATATTTGGAGAAACTGATGAGAATCTATGCAAGGAGTTCGGTAAGAAGATGAAGAACAAGTTCGAAATGTCTATGATGGGAGAGCTCAACTTCTTTCTTGGTCATCAAATCAAGCAGACTGAAGATGTAACTTTCATCAGTCAAGCTAAGTATGCCAGAGAAGTCCTGAAGAAATTTGACATGGAATATTCGAAGCCAATATCCACTCCTATGGCCACTGATAATATCCTGAGTAAAGATAAAGCTAGAAAACCTGTGGATAACAAGTTCTACAAAGGAGTCACTGGCTCTCTTCTTTATCTCACCGCTAGTAGGCTAGACATACAGTATGATGTGTGCTACTGTGCTCGTTATCAAGCTAATCCTAAAGAATCTCGTTTAGCCACTCTAAAGAGAATTCTCAAGTACTTGCAAGGCTTAATTGAAGTAGGTCTGTGGTATCCCAGCAGCTCAGATTTCACTCCTAAGGGATTCAAAGATGCTGATTATGGTAGAGACAAGCTCGATAAGAAAAGTACAACAAGAGGATGCCATTTCCTTGGAGAGTGTCTAGTCTCATGGTACAGTAAGAAGTAAACTTCTGTTGCGCTGAGTACAGCTGAAGCTGAGTACATGGCAGCAAGAAGTTGTGTAGCACAACTGCTATGGATTAAGCAACAACTGGAAGATTATGGTATAAAGTCAAATTGTCTCGAAGTTATGTGTGATGATAAGAGCACAATTGACCTATCCAAAAATCTAGTTCAACATGGTAGGATGAAGCATGTTAACATTAGACATCACTTCATTAGGGATCATGTGCTACAAGGAGATGTCAAGTTGGAGTATGTTCCTTCTGAGGAACAATGCGCCGGCATTTTCACCAAGCCATTGCCAAAGGAGCAATTCAATACTCTGAGGCAGTTGATAGGAATGGCAAATCCACGTTGAAGAAGAATAAGGAAAATGAAATTCTCAAAATTTTGGCTAAGTGTTGGAGATCTAGCCTTGAGAAGACACGTGAATAACACTGTCTATATTTTAAAGTAACGGTATGAGGAACTATTTCGAGGTTAAAATTCAAGTTCTATGTTTTAAAAAAGATGTGCTTTTAAAGAGGAACCCTTTATTTTTTTTTTATCAAAACTCACTATTTTACTGAAGCGGTTAATCTTATGGTCATCTCAGCTTTCATTTTCATCTTGAGCTGTTGTATTGCCACGTACCCCTGAGAGATCCTAATGTCTATATAAGTTGAATAGTTGAAGAGAGAAGGTTACTTGCTTTATGCAAATTTGAAATCTAAAGCATTCGGACCCTAATTTCTCTTCTCTTTCAATCCTTTTCAAACACTCTCAAATGGCGATTCAGACTCAAGAGCACCACTTCAATGAAGATTGTAGTGAATGCTAAAGGAAAAATCAAAAAATTGACTCTGTAAGAAGGAACCCTTTTCACCAAGGTGGAATGGGCTGATAACCTGGAGTTTGGTCCCGTTTATGAAGTGGACTAAGAAGGGTTACTGAGTAACAGAACTTTGCACAAAATAATCAAGCAACAACATCTCAGTGCCTTTTTAAGGATGGAAGGACCAGCCATCACAGGTCTCATCAGAGCCTTCTACTAAAAAATCTACACCATTCAAGGGTTTGATGATGTTCTGATAATGGATTTTGGAGGCAAATCCACTCTCATCTGTGCAAGATTGATCAAGAGCATCCTTAATATGCCTAATAAAGGCACCCAGCTTCGCAAAACTGGTGACGAAGATGTTGTAATTATTCTAGAAGATTGGGAGCTCCCTACGAACCATGTATGAAGGGAGATAGTAGTAAGCGGGATGAGCTGGACCACTAGAATGTGCCACAAGCTGGTGGTGAAGCTGTTGCTACCAAAAACTGGGTTTGTGACTAGCTGCACCTACTTTGAGAGGTGTGTGATCTACCATATGGTAGCGGGTAAGAAGCTTAACTGGCTAGTGGTGATTCTTCACCATTTAACCAAGTTGACTATTATCATTCATTATGGTTACCTCATAACTGAACTTATGAGGGCAGTGAAAGTGGACATTGCTTAGTTTTTGGGGGAGTCCGATGACATAGTTTTACCCTTGAAGAAGAGATTCGAAATGGCTCACTTTAGCAAACTAGTTCACAACCAGGTACATACTAGGTGTAATAAGGCACAACAAAAGCACAAGCTAAAGTGCGTACCGACAGTAGTACCGATGGACATCCTAAAGGAGGATGAAGATGGCTTCATGGTGGACTTTGATGATAATGATGATTTAGAAAAAGCTCCCATATCCAGCATCCTAGAGAAAGTCACCGCCACAGCCTCCTCTCCCAAGTAGAAGGCCGCTTCCTCTTAGGCCAAGGGGAAGAGCCTTACAAAATCCAAAGCCGATGAGGCCCCTGCTCAGCCCTAGTGTTAAATGAGGTAGATGAAGGCCAAAACTCGCATCCAAAGAGAAGCGGAGGCTAAAATTCAATTTGAGCAGCAAGCGAAGGAACGAGAAGATGCGACTGCGACTAATGAGTCCCTACACCAAAGAAAGCGCAAAATTGTTCTTTCTAAGGAATTAGAGGTGCAGGGCGAGGCTAAGAAGTCCAGAGAAGAGGACACTCTGAATCCTAATGCTGCTGCTTAAGTACAAGAAGTATTTGCCAAAGTAAAGGGTACTCAATGCAAGCGTTCTGCCACCAACAAGCCCCTGGAATGTAATGTGCAGGTGGTGAGCATCGAGGAGGATGTTGGAGACACCCTCTCCCTAATTCCTAAGGAATTTAATCCCCAGGAACCCAACATCCCCACACCCTCTTTCACTCATGTTGAGCAGTCCTCTACTCAGCATAAGCAACCTCAAGCTGACCCATCCTTAGGTTAAACAGTTAACCAAGATGTTCTTCAAAATCCTACCCCCTCTTCTTCTGTAAATCCTCAAATCCCAACTTCTTCTATAAATACTTCAATACCCCCAGTTTATACTCTTGTAGATACTGAAAAACCAATTGAAAATTCTCTTCCTCCTTCTAATACTGTACATTCTCCTATCCATATTCCATCCTCTCCTATTAATGCCCAAAACTCTCCTAATTATATTTCTTCTCCCATAAAAAGCAAAGACTCATTTTCTCCTAACCATTCACCAGTAAATAACCCTTCGACCCATTCTTCTCTTGTACAAACTCAAACCCAAACCATTCCTTGTACATCCCTAGTACCTTTTATTCTACTCAAACAAACCATTCCCCCTACTTCTCCAACTATAAATTCTTCATAACCACCCTCTTCTTCAAACCCATCCTCTACCCCCTTAAATCCTCTGGTCAGGGAAGTTCCTAATGCTGAGAACTACGCTCAATAGGGAAACGTAAGTGTTCAGAATGCTGAGGTAAATTTTACGGCCCGTGAAGCAACTAAACCCAACAAAGAGCCAATCTGTGAGGATTTGGCTGATACATCTTTCTTGGCAGAAATCAGAGAGTTAGCTAGGAAGAAATTCCTTGTGCTCAAGATAACTACTAAGTTAGATGGAGCAGTAAGCAAATTGCTACTTGCTCAGGAATTGATGGACTTGTCCTCCAAATCTAAGGTAAAATTGCCCGAATTCGAACAGCACACAAGTGTGCCCAGCGAATCTCTCTACTTCGAGGAGTTTGAGAGGATCTAGGGTAGCTTGTTGCCTATTCAAAATCACTTAGCAAAAGAGAGTGCCAAGAGCTTGGTGGATAAAATGGTTCTAATCCTTACTAGTTTGACAGATTCTGCAGCCTAGCTTGGGGCAGCATTCACTGCTATCCCCACGTCTACTGCAATGGCTAACGCTATTGTAAGAAAGATTAAGGGTAGCGTGGATGCTACTACTGAGCAGTTGAGTCTCTTGAGTACCAACATGGCAACTCAAGTGATACAGGTCCACAAATTTGGTGAGGACCATGCTAAAATAAAGAGGCTGACAGATTACAAGATCGAGAATGTCCTCAAAGAGGTAGAACTAACAAAGGATGTTAGCTATAACATTGCTAAGCTGGTGGAGGCCCAGTCAAAGTTCTTGTTGCACCATGACAACAAACAAGTGGTGAAGCTGTTAACGGATATCTCAGCAAAGATGGACAAGGCCCTTGTCATCAATCTTGACTCTCTCCACACCAAATTGGAAACTATCCAGTGAGAAGTCAATGAGCACACATCAGACAAAGTCTCATCTTTGTAGAAGTTCCTTATATTTGCAATGGGGAAGATTTTTCCAGACATGCCAACTCCTAGCTTGCCTACTACAGACTCTTTATGCCTTGAGACCGGTATGACCATTCATACTAAGATGAATGTCATCAAGTCAAAGGTAGGAGACTTGTATAAGAATGTTAGGACTCTTATGAAGATGGGCAAATTGAATGCTAAGGGTATTGATTACACTACAAAGTGTATATCATCTATTATCCCAAAGTTCTTGACATTAAAGAACAACTTAAGATCGCACTGACTGCAACGGACTTCAGAGCCCTTCTTCAATGCTTTTAATAGTTTGTGTGTCAAGGGTTTGACTAGATTGCACACCTCACCAGATGTCACCATCTTCTTCTCAGAGAGCTTAATGACCAAAGATTTTCTTACCACCAAGGGCAAGGAGTAACTGGAGCAAGAGATTTTCTTGCAAATCATCAGCCAACAAGAGAACTTTTAGGCTACCCTCAATGCCTTTAATCTATGCCTTGAGAAAATTGTCCAAGGTTAGATAGCAAAGGGGGAGAAGGTAGCTGAAGATACTCTCTAAACGTCGAATCTCAATAAGGGAGCTTTTTCAAGGTAATTGTTTCATCATAAGCCTCCTCAGCAGTAACATCCGAAAGCCAATCAAGACAAGACTGCTGGTTCTTCCTCCATAGCAAAAGAAAATAAAATAGGCCATATTCTTTGTAGTTTAGAACTTGTAATAGAACTTAGTTGGGTAATCTTAGTTCAGAACATAAATAATGTACTGAATAAGTTATTTTTTGAATCAATAAAAATTACAAGTTCCTACCTCAAGTTAAGATTTTCTCAACTTATTTTATGCTGTATGTATGTTTTTGTTATGAAGTTGATTATATGATGCGGGAACTCATACAAGAGACCAGCCTTGAAGCAAAGCTGAAGTAAGACAAAGTCCCAAAGTGAAGAAAAATCCTCTAAGTATGGGGGAGCTGAGCTACTTGAAGAAGACTCACTCAGTATGGGGGAGTTCAAGTTGACTAAGGAAAGTCACTTAGCACAAGGGAGTCTTACATCGCTTTTCAGGTATTCTTGATATATCTAAACTACTTATTCAATTAACCTCTTCTACTACCTAGTTTACTATTTGTCCAAAATGGGGGAGATTGTAGAACCCAAGTAAATAGTACCTCACAGTATTCAAAAGTTCTGGAAATAGCAAACTCACTAAGATAGTGAAATTAATTGAGTAACTAAGTATACTCTTAATTAATAAAGTCGACTTGAGCTTGTTTAAGGGAAAACAACTTAGTTTGCTGAGTAATTAATTAAGTTAAGGCTTAGAGTAGGAAAAGCTGAGTCTGTGCTGAGTATTACGTAGTTTAGAAGTATCTCTAATCAGTTGTGCTGAGTTAGCTTTTATTTATTAAAAGTTGATTTCTTTGACACTTAGAGAATTAAATGACACATGTGCTACTAACGTTTTCTGTGAGAGATGGAATATTCTTTAGTTGTTTTTCAGGTTAAAAAGCGCTGAAATTAAAGAAGATTTTCAATGGTCCTCACAAGAAAAAAGGTGTCAGTACGGAATGTCGGGATTCCCTCACTAAAGTCCAAGACAAAAGGAATTTCTAACACGTACCATTTCTTAGTATCCCCGTATGACTCTTCCAACATCAGCAATTTTAACCAATATGAAGATTCCACATTGGATTTTCGCGCGCCTCTCTCAAATCAAATTTCTTGAAGATAAACGAGATTTTGTCAACGGAATTTTATCACGCCTCAACATTCAAATTTCTATCTCTAAACATCCTGGAATCTGTCTCCAATGGGAAGATTTGAAAGATATGAAGAGAAGAGAAATTGAAGATCAGCGACCTTGAAAAGTTTGTAACGGCTACTTCTCAAAGTTTCAAGTATAAATAGAAAACTAAAGCAGATGTTCAAACTTGGTGAATCACCTTGAATTTCTTTTAGAGTTGAAACTCTGCGTAATTACTCCTATCTTCAAGAAATTCCAAACTCAAGCAATCAGCAAACAACCATTTCAAATCTATTTGAAATAGAGAGAAATACTTATGTTTAACATTGTAAGGATTCAACATTTTATAAGTTGAATTCAGTTCATATTTTCTATTCAAATCTGAGTGTGAGTTGAGTGGTAGTTAGAAAGGAAGGTACTTTCTGTAAAGCTGTGTCTACCCATAGTAAAGGTTGCTTCGCCTAAGTAAGGAACAAACACTAGTGGATTAAAGCTCGGAGAAGGTATCCGGGGACTAGAGGTAGGCTCAGTGCTGAAACAGGATAAAATTCAAGTGTTGAAGTTCTAAAATTTTTGCTTTAGCTTTTATTATGTCAAGGTCATTCATCAGTCTATCTTTGTTAAGTGTTTTGTTTGAAAAATCAATCCTAAGCTGAGTAGAGTACTCAACAAAAGATTGTAGATAAACTGTGCCAATGAAGCTGAGTAGTTTTATATTAACTTATCACGCATACTCAGCACACATAAAAACTTAACTCAGTGAAACAAAATTTTATAAATCCTAAAAAGTAACCAAGAGTCGCACCCCTCTACGGTTGATTACAAGCTGTCTAAGGACCAACAACATTCACAACGACCGAAAATCGAATCTCACTCTACCCGAACATCAAATGGGATATCTATGTTTTTATTATTATAATAGTCACATGCGAAACCTATCTCATAATCATGAGTCATTTGGAAATTCTACATTATCATGTTTCCATATCCATCAAAATTAAGATGTCCAAATGGATGACTGTGTTGTTATGTCGGAGTGTAAAATTTTTAGCTGAATTATCAAGAGTGAGAAATTCAAAGTCACATGGGACATTCGCTTTTGGAATATCCGCTTCATAACCTCTACTCATATTTTCATCCAATAGTTATCTTATTTGGTTCAATGCCAAACTTTTATCATTCGGGTAAATGTGGTCTTGGAATTTGTTAAATTCCTTCAAGAAATTGAGGATTCGGAATACCTATTCATCTTTGTTGAAAAGGTTGGTTGACGATGACTTATCACCCATTTAAGAATTTTCATATTTTCATATGTAATTAATTGATATATCACATTCATTTGATATTCTTGTTTTAATCCACCAAGCATGCTTCCAACAACGTTGACAACATTTTCACAAGAGAATTGCCATGGTCCAAAAGGTAAATATGTTCAAATCTGTCTCCTACATTAATCAACAATAACTCAAACAAACATCATCAATTTAATGTCATAAGTCTTACTTGGTATATACTTAGATTATGAAAAAAATTCATACCAATGCATTACTTTTTGCACCAATTAGGAAGATCCAACGTCTTGTTCTTTTTAGGTACCACTCATATATTCAGATTGTTATAGAGATTGTGGACCCAACAACATTGGACTCTCAGAGCAAGTCCAATCATTTTCCCCATTTCTCATTTCCCAATCCATTTTGCAAGATCTACAATATTTTTCTCTAATCATCTTCCTCATTTTCCATTTCCCAAACATATTCACTTTAAAATAATAATATTTTATTATCAAACTAACAAAAATAATAACAAAACAAAATTAAAAATCAATAAAAAAATAAAAAGTAACATTATTTTATTCCCCAAAATGAGGAATAGATTATTCCTTTTATTTTGGGAATCCCAATTTGAGGATATACCATATGTAGAATGGTTAGACTTGACCATTCACCATATTCATTTCCCATTTTGTGGATTTCACCAAAATAAGGAACCATTAGACTTGCTCTCATATGTGTTTTTTATCCTTTCCCTTTGCGAATTCTATAAAGTTATGTATTCGGAAATTTTTTATGCCCAGTTAGATTCTCCAGACATGCTCAATGTGAAAGTCTAGAGATTGTACACATTAGGATCTATGGCTTGCGGTATTGATTAATCCATTCCAAATTGGCACATGTAACGATTTGGGTGTGAAACTCAATTATATGAATTGATATCGTTGGTACAACTGCTCTCCAAACTTCTTTTCCATGTCGACAATATAAAGCAACACTTGTAGGATTTCATCTGTGTATGGTGTTCATACAAACTACATAAAAAGTTTTTAGCTACTAAATTTCATATTATATAGCTTTAGATATAAGTAATATATTTTTATTAATAAAACAAAACAAACCTCATCAATTGTTAGACGATATAATCATCTTCTTATTTTTTATTAAATTGGAAGTTTGTGAAACTACATTTTTTCATCTGCATTGTTAAAAAATTTCAGTTTGTGTCAAATATTTCCACTCATTACTAATTGATTGAAATAAAAAATTTAGAATAAAACAGTCACCTCATTGCATGCGGTTCTTGGTCACAAGGGATGTATTGTGGTTATTTGAAATTAGGAGATGTTTGCCAACCATTCGTATGCCCATACTTGCACGAGTTGAAAATAACCACAAACGTTTTCTTTATTTGGCTTTATTTCTTTGGACAACTCTTTATACCAATATGCCAAGACAGCTACTCCCCATGCATAAATACCGAATTTGCCAGCAGTTAAATTCTCCATTAGACCCAGCCACATTACAACACATCATTGCCCATGCAATACTAAAAAGTAACCTACCAAATAAATTCATAAGAAATGCACGAGCATAATGATCAATTGTAAGTTGATCAACATCTGTAGGTAGGTTAGAGAAGTTATTCCTAAACCAAGTCAATTTTATCATATTTCCTTTTACATGTTCGGAGGGCAAATGCATCCCAACGATTGGTCACAAGATTTTGTTAAGATATAACGGATGCCTCGTTATACCAGCCATGACTAGTCCATTTACACATAATCTACTTAACACTTTAACATCTTGAAGTGCTATCGTAGCTTCAGCAATGCTGAAATGGAATGTAAATGTTTCGAGCCATCATCGCTCGACCATTGCATTAATCTATCTATGGTTTACTGTCATTGTTCCGATTTTTAGAACCCCTTCAAACCCACATTCTATCAACTTTGTTTTAATTCTCGGGCCAATGTTGTTTAACATTGTGCCAACTTCACCTTTTTGCAAATCCATTTCTCGACAAATCTATCAGTATAAAATATTAAAAAATTTAAAATTTTATTCAATATTACAAAAATGTTCTCGTCTAACATTTTAACTTTCCTAACCATATTTGTTGTTATCTATGTCTCTTTCGTAAAGTTAACACATCTTGGATTGTTGGTCCGCTTTAGCTTTAATAATCATGTGGAGGGGGGTGAAGGCAGATTTACTTGGTAATTTATCAATTTAAAAAGTTTAATACAAGTTGTTTTTAGATGCGTGCTGAGTGACTTAGTTGAGGGCACTTTGGTTTAAAAACTATAAACTACCCTGCTTCAATGATTTAGTTTACCTACAAACTATGCTGAGTAATCTTACTCGACTCAGATTGGTTTTCAAACAATTTATATAAGAACAAGAGATGATGTATTGAGCACAAACATTTATAAAGGCAATAAAAGAGTTAAGGAAAGAGAACACCTTAGATTTATCCTGGTTCAACCCCTAGCCTACCTACAGTCCCCAGATTCCTTTCTAAGCTTTAATCCACTCATGATTTCTTTCCTTCCATAGGCTAAGAAGCCTTTACAACGGGTAGATAACTTATAGAAAGTACCCTCCTTTCTAGCTACCTCTCAATATTCAGTTTAGGTACCATTCCTAAACTGACTCACTTAGATTTTATAGAAAATTTAGGAATGAAGGATTTCAACATATAAAAAGCGTTGAATCCTTTTACAATGTTTAAGCTTAGCTAAGACTCTGAGATAATCTAGTTTCTCTCTTACAAACAGATGGAAAACTAATTTTTTGCTTTTTGATTACTTGAAATGGAATTTTTGAATGCTAGGATTGCTTGAACAAAGTTTACAGCTATTAAGAAATTCAAGGTGATTCATCAAGTTTGAATGTATGCTTTAGTCTTCTATTTATAGTTGTAGATGCTGAAAGTAGCCGTTGCAAACTTCTCATCTTGACTTATCTTTCAAAACTCTTCTCTTCACAGCTTTCAAATTTGCCCGTTTGAAATAGATTTTGGGACGTTTAGAGACAACGATTTTGAATGTTGAAGTGAGTTGTTAAATCGTTAATCTTTAATGCATAAAAAACTGATTATTTCAAGCAAATCTATTTGAGAGAGGAGCGCATGAGATGCAACGTGGAAGCTTGCAGTTGGTTGACTTACTGACGTTGTAGAGTTGCACGGAGATACTGGAAAATGGTGCATGTCATAAGATGCCTTTTTTCTTTGGATGCTTGTGAGGATTCTCCAACATTCCGTGATAACACCTTTTGATTGTGAGGACCATAAGAATTTCGATATTGATTTCAACGCTTTTTACTTGAAAAGTATCAAAGGGAATATTGCAACCTTCATAGGTAACGTTGAAAGTACAAGTGTCATAAAATTCTAAGTGTCTATGATGTATTTAGTATTTTACTGAATAAAAGGTACTCAACACATGCTGAGTTATATCGCATAAACTATAGAATACTCAACACACAACTTTTCCTACTCTAAGCCATAACTTAATTAGAATTTAGTAAAACTGAGTTGTTTTCCCCATTAAAACTTGGCTAATTAAGAGTCAACTTAGTACCTAATTAACTTCACTATCCTAACTAGTTTGTTATTTCCAAAACATTAAGTACAATTAACTTAGGTTCAACAATCTCTCCCATTTTAGAACAGATTACAAACTAGTTAGTATAAGAAATTAAAAAAATAAATAGTTTATGGATATATGAATACCTGATAAGTGATGTAAGACTCCCCCATGCTAAGTGAACTCCTTGGTCAGTATAAACTCCCCCATACTAAGTGGATTTCCTTCAGTCAACATCAGCTCCCCAATACTTAGAGAACTTTTCTTTATATTGGGACTTTATCTTACTCAGCTTCTCCTTTCAAGTTAGTCTTGGTTAATTCTTGCAACTATTTTATATGTAAGAATAACACATAATATAACAAGTTAAGAAGTTCTTAACTTTTGATAGAAAATCTTGTGATTTGTTTTATTAATAACACTTCGCCAATCACATGTAGTGTCATATACTAAGCTTTTACAATAGGCCATATTACAAGAAATTTTCTATGCTAATGGACTATCTACGCTGCTTTGGATCGTGCTGATGTTGAGAAGAGCCTTCGCCTCTTGGTGAATTCTTGGGATGCTGTTACTCCAGTGGATGTTGCGGCCAAAGATAAATGTTGGACCTTTGATGCTGGTGTGAGCACAGGATTTTGTACCAGCTCGCGCGTTCAATGATGATGGCTTTTCGGGATATTTATCCTTGAATCCCACGATTTTTTACCGTCCGACGATCTTCAAATGGCAGTTCTCCTCGTCAAAAATAATGTTTGGGACCCTAAATAAATGTTTAGGACCGTAGAATATATTTAAAAGCCTCAAAATGAATATTTAAGGACTTAAAATATTTTTGAGGGACATAAATAATTTTTTAAGGGTCCAAAATAATTTAATTGGGTTATTTGGAAATACATGTATATATAAACTTGTATATATATAAATAAATATATAAATATATAAATATATATATAATATAATAATTAATTAAAAAAAAGAGGTACTGTGTGCGTGGCCCAAAGAAATCCCAAAAATGGGATTTCTTTTGGGCCACACTCGCTAAAGGGTTTAGCGAGGGTGGCACACACCCTCGCTAAACTCTTTAGCGAGGGTGTACCCTCGCTGAACTCTTTAGCGAGGGTGGCACACCCTCGTTGAAGAGTTCAGCAAGGGTGGGGGGCTCGCCAAACTCTTCGGCGAGCCCGGTATAAACTTGTCATGAATTTCTATAAATTCGAGATATTTTTGGATTGAATGGGGTTCAAAAATTTAGACAAAAAATTTAGATTTTCAGATAAAAAGGTAACGAGAAAAATACCAAAAATATTTTCTTTAATAATTTAGATCCAAAACACATTTGGATCTCAAATCTTGATTATTTTCAAACCATTCTTCTTCCTACACTTCTAAAAAATCCTTAGATATTCTCGGGTCTAAAACAAATTTAGAACCTGAGTCTAATTATCTTTTGGATATATATTTTCTTCAAAGATTTTCAGATCCAAAAGACGTTTGGACTACAAATTTTAATTATTTTCAAATCTTTTTTTTCATCAACATTTCTTTGGATATCCCCAGATATTCTCGAGTCTAAAACAAATTTAGAACCCGAGTCTGATTATCTTTTGGATAAATAAACACTTTATTTTCCAACCAAACAATTACTTTTCCACATTAAATCACAATAACTACAAAAATGAA
>CATIWQ010128801.1:0-37496 GCA_949673415.1 Euphorbia schlechtendalii | reverse complement strand
TTGCATTTTCTAGGCAACCTTTTTTGGAGAACGGCCGAGACATTTTCATTGATTTGGACTCTTTCATTCCCATTCAACTTTTTCTTATTAGAGCACAAATCCTTAAGAAACTTAGCATACTTCGGAACCTACTTGATAGCCTCTAAGAAAGGAATGTTGATTTACAAGTTATTAAAAACCTTCATCAATTCACCTTCCTCCTTTTCCTTTTTAGATTTTGAGAAACGTTCTGGAAAAGGGGGCTGACGAACTAATGGTTCTAGAATTTTATTTTTCTTATTGTTGCTGACACTTACTTCTTTTTATGAACAGGCAAACAGATCTAAATCTATGTTACGTTTTGTTACCCTGGACTTCAGGCTAATAACAGCGGGTTCAGATTTTTCATTAAAAATTTCTCGTCCATTTCTTAAAGTGAGTGCGCAGGCATTTTGTTTCGGGTTAACTTCAGTTTGAGACGGAAGCTTACCTTGACTCTCCAATTTTCTCAATGTGGTCGCCATTTGGCTGAGTTTGCTCTCCAATTTTCGAATGCTCGCGTCGTTCTTTTGTTTAGATTGCACCAAAGTCGCTATCACATCGTCAGATGATGCAGCTGGTTTATTAGCTACTGGTTGGGCATTCTATTGGAAACCTTGCTGTCTTGGCATGGAATTGTGAGTGGGTTTTGATTCCTTCGTGCAAAGTTGAAATTTGGGTGATCTCGCCACCTCGAATTGTAAGTGTTGGAGTACGGATCGTACCTCCTCTACTGTTTGTTAAATCCACCGATTGCATTCACTTGCTCCTCTCCATAAAAGCAGGACATGAATATGACGTGTGTCCAACAATAGAGCACAACTTGCAAGTGATAATTTTCTCAGATTTCACTGCTATAGACTTAACCAAGTAGGTGAGTTCAACTAATCTATTATCAATTGATGAAGTGTTTACCTCATGAACTCTTCTTGTTTGGACTTGATACGGTTCACTAAATTGTTGTGTGCTTGCTGCCATGCTTGAGAGGAGTTGTTTAGCTTCCGCTAGTGATTTATCAATGAGTGTTCCATTGCAAGAGACGTTACGAATCTCTTCTCCAAGGGTAGTAGCCCGTGGTAAAAATACTCGACCAATCCTTTCTCAGAAATGTCATGAATCGAGTAGGAATCTATCAACCTCTAGAATGGCTCTCAATACTCATTAAAAGACTCCATCTCTTTCTATTTTATAGATGTAATCTCCATCTGAATTGCGATGGCCTTTCCTGCAGGAAAATACTTATTTAGAAAGGCAGATTCGAGGGTGTTCCACGAATCAATCGTACTTTTAGGAAAATTGTGCAACCACTCTTTAGCAGCATCTTTTAACGAGAATGGAAAAGCACGTAATAAAATATGATCAAGAGAAACTCCTTGTGGCTTCATGCCAAAACAAACGGCATAGAGGGCCTTCAAATGCTTATTCAGGTCTTCTCTTTCGATTCCATGGAATCTCGGTAAGTCATGGATCAGTCTCGATTTCAATTAGAAATTGGGTGGAGTCTCGGGTTAATCGATGTAAAAATTAGGCATGTAAGGCCTTCGATTAGCTAGTTCACGGAAGGTGGGTTATCTGCCATCTCGAATTCTCCAAGATCTTCTGATTTTTGGCTGTTTTCTCTGTCAGAACCCTGCTCCTCAAGGTTGAGTTTCTACTCTCCTTTAGAGGGTGAGCCCATGATTCCCTTATTTCACTCCATGATTCTCCTCAAGTTGCGAGCGATCTTTTTGATTTCAGGATCGTAGAATTTTTCAATTCCACGATCAATCCTAGTCATAAATCAAATAAAATTAATTAGTAAATATATCCTCGGCAACAGAACCAAAATATGACGCGAATCGAATCCATCAAAAATAAATTTCTATTACTCTATTGATTGGATTTTTGTAGTGTTGAGTAAGTAGGGTCAAATCCACTGAGACTAACAAAATCAATTTTAATCAAATACAATAAAAGTAAAAACAAAAAATAAATAAAATGGGGATTTGAGATTTGTTTGGAAATAAACAGTAAATAAAATTTAAAATTGAAGTAAATTCAATTGGAAAGAGTCTTCCGACCAAGGAATACTCTCGACTTGATATCAATCAATCACCGGCATAAAACATAAGTTTCTTGATTTATTCAGTCAGTTAGCTTAATCATGATAGCACGATTAACAAAATCTTTTCTAAACACAAGAATGATAGTAGATAGCTAAATCATCTACCTCAATTTTGAAATGCACTTGTGATAAGAACCAACTTTAATTCAAATCCAACCATGAAACGTTTAGAAGAATTCGTTTGTTACAAATTATCTATTATATCATGATAGCATAAACACAATAGAATAACATTATGTTTAACCTTTCAAAAAAAACAATTGGCCTGATTGAATAAATCAAAAGGAAAACAATAAAAGATGTTACCGGTTTGGATTCGAAAACTGTTTTCAAGAGAAAGATTAAAAACAAGCCTCACAATTATTAATTAGCCTCAAGTAATTCTCTTAGTCGAAAGAACGATAAATCTAGCTACGCATATATGAAGAAAATAAATAAGAAATAGTTATTAAAAATAAACTAACAACAAGATAGTCACAGGTCTCCCTAATGCTAAAATTCTATGCCTATTTATCCTAAAAATAACTCTTAAAACAATCCTAATTAAACTCAAAAACTAAATAAGCAAATTGAGTCTTCCTAAATAACTAAAAGGAAAAGATAAAATAGAAACATAGAATTAAAGTAAATCTAATATGGAAGTCTTTGTCATTAACTTGGAAACGTTAGTCTTTAATTCCAATTTTGCTCCAAAAACCCGAAATAATCAGAAATGATCGTCATTCCTTAGCCTGGACTCCAGGGTACTTCCACAACAACTTCAAAATGCTTCAAAAAGCCTTACTTTTCCTCATTTATGTCCAAATCAGTCCCAACACGCCTTTATCTCCTAAATAAGCACAAATTCACCAAAAATTAATAGTATACCATTGAAATGCTCAATCAAAATAATACTAAAATGTGTAGAATATGGGTGTTATCACAAAACATATAGATATTCCCTAAGAACAAGTATAGTGGAGTAACATATGCAAAATAATCAAGACTGTTTTATGCACAAGATAACTTCAATAAACTCGGTTCTAAACACCCAAATATCCTATAATTCATCACAGAGCAACACATGAAATGACTTTTCTAAATCTAGGGTTATGACACTTATAAAAACCTGGACAACAATAATACTATGCTTAGTATTGGTCGCTCTCACATAGCCATAGTTAGCAAGTTACCACTCCAAAAATGTCGGCTCACTAAACAGCATTATAATCACAGATCCAGTGATTATACACAATCTTGTTAACCCCGAAAGCATTCTTAAAGTCAACTTGAAAGTATATAACTTTATTAATATAAGTGATGCAAGACAAAATACTCGTTATGACACATAGGCATATCATAAACTTCGAAATAGAAAGTATGAGTAGAAAACAAAGTAAAGTTATAAGGTATGCAAGTGAAAGCTAAAGTTGATCAAACCGTATCCACTCTTTAATGGGAGCCGTCAATTCCCGCAATTCCTGCGTCTACTTTTAATTCAGTCTCGACTTGTACAGAACCTCCGTTTGGATGTTATTCCTTATGAATATTGAAAAAATGCATGCTGAAGAATAGAAACTTTTATTGATAAGTGCTTTGCAATTACACTCATACAACAATCGCTTGAATTTGTGGAGAAATCTAGTGGTTGAAATAAGAATCGAATCACTTATATATTTTTCTCTCTAACACCTTGAACTTAGCGAAATCTATATAACTTTCACTCTCTATCTATCATGTATCATGCCATACATGTCATCTTACACCATCTTCTACTGCTTGCCTACGAAATGGTTGATTTGAACCTCAATTTATGAAGTGTGAAAGGTTGTATTTATCCAAATGAATAGTCATGTCCATTGGTGAAGGGTTGCATCATCTTCAATGTGATTAGATGTAAGATTTCATCCTTATTTTCAATGGATAGGCACCTTTTCGTGGTTACATTATCTCCAAAAGGTGTCTCTTCGCCTGATAATTGATGGAGGTTGATGGCGGTTGATCATTCTTATCCGGCAATTGGAAGTTGAGAATAGTTTATTAAACTTGTCACGATTCGCGAGTGTGATATACATGTCATAATCGAGAATGTAAGTTGGTAACGGACTGTTTGTGAAGAATGATAAGTCGTGAGCGTGATTTGGCCAATTGCGAGTAGGGATCACGATCGTGACATGGTTGTAACTTGTGCTTTTCTCCATGATTCTTCTTTACAACTTTACCGATCTTTGAAAACTTCGATCCTAAGCCAATTCTTTGCATTCCACGCATCTTTTTGCACCTTTTTCACTCTTTTTGTATAGAATTCCATCTTTGATCATTTCACTCCCAAGATTCACCTAGTTTCTGTACTTGCATAAAAAATGACTACGTACCACGTGAAATCTTTTTTATGAAGTATAAAATGACTCTAAACCACATCATTTTATGGGTAAAAATCTCAATATAATAAGTGTAATTATAGACTTATCATTCTCCTATAGGCATAGTCACCATATGGGAAAGTAAAGGCAATCTTCTCTCGATCAAGTAGATGTATGGCAATCTAGTTGTACCCCGAATAGCCATCAGGAAAGAAATAGAAAGCATAGCCTGCCAATCTTTCCAACATTTGATCAATAAATGGCAGTAGAAAATGGTCTTTCCTAGTAGCATCATTTAGTTTGCGGTAATCAATGCAAACTCACGATCCGATAACTGTCCTTGTTGGAATAAGCTCATTTTTCTCATTTTGCACCACCATTATGCCTCCTTTCTTGGGTACCACTTGGACCGGGCTAGTCCAAACACTATTAGAGATGGGATAAATTATCCCCACGTCAAGAAGTTTGATAACATCCTTTTTAACAACCTCCTTCATGTTCGGGTTAAACCTCCTTTGAGGTTGCACCAATGGTTTGTGATCTTCCTACATAAGAATGCGATGGACATAAATTGAGGGACTGATTCCCTTTATGTTAGCAATTGTCCATGCTAATGCCTCCTTGTTTTGTCTTAACTTAAAAAGTAGTTTGTATTTTTCTTCTCGGGTGAGTTTTGAGGAAATGATTACGGGAAGGTTATTAGGTGGATCAAGGTAAGCATACTCCAAATGAGAGGGTAATGTTTTAAGCTCATGAGTGTGTGGTTCTTCAAATGAAGTTTTGGAAGATAAATTTGGAGTGTGGTTCAAAGGTTCAGCAAATTGTTTTCGCTGGAAGGTTGTTGGACAGTCTACTTCTTCAGTAATCTATTCTTTGGAGAACTCATCAAGGTTATCCAGCTTGCTTCTTTCAAGTTCCTACAAAACAAGAGAGTCCATTTGCAAATCATATGCAAAATAACATTTATCATCAAAAGAAGAAGGTTTCTTTATAGCCTCATTTATTTTAAAAACTACTTCTTCATCATGGATTTTCAAGATAAGCTTACCATCATTTACATCAATCAATGCATGACCTGCAGCAAGAATAGATCTACCTAAAATTATAGGCACATGCAAATCTTCTTCCATATCCATCACAAAAAAGTTAACAGGCAATATAAATTTCCCAACTTTTATTAAGACATCTTCAACAACCCCTCTAGGATACCTTACGGTTTCTATTGGCTAGTTGTATAGATACTTTAGTAGGTTGCGGTTCCTCTAAGACTAATTGCTTGTAAATGTAGTAAGGCATTAAATTTATACTAGCTCCCAAATCACAAAGTGCATTATCAATAATAAGATTTCCAATAGAAAATGGAATAGAAAAACTCCCTAGATCCTTAAGCTTTATTGGTAAAGGTTGTTTGCTTTGTAAAATGGAAGAAAAGTCTCTGTTGATCCATACTAAAGCTACATTCTCCAATTTCTTCTTGTTTTCTAGTAGGCCCTTTAAGAATTTCACGTACATTGGCATTTGTGCAAGTGCTTCTGCAAAAGGAATATTAATGTGAAGCTTTTTAAATACTTCCAAAAATTTATCAAATTGTTTAGCCATTCCATGTTGTTTAGCTCTTTGAGGATAAGGAATCCTTGGTTGATAGGATGGAATTGGTGGCTTTTCTATAGCAGGCTCATTCTGGATAGCTTCTAAAGATAGCTACAAATCTAGTTGTGGAACTGTCACAAGTTGAGGTTGCTGCTTTGGTTTAGTCTAGACTCCAGAATGTTGCTAGACATCTTCGTCAGCAATCTTTCCTATATTTTCATCAGCAATCATTTTATTAGAACTTTCAACAACCTTACCAGTCCTGAGTGTTATAGCTTTGCATTCCTCCCTTAGGTTAGGCTCGGTATTGCTTGGAATCACCCCTTTACCCTTAGGTGTCACAATGGTGGTAAGTTGCTGAAATTGAGTCTCAAGATTCTTCATGGATGTTTGAGTTTGTTTCATGAATTGCAACATCATCTCCTTCATTTCTTCAATGTCAGATTTCTTAGATTGCTGAGATGTTCCTCCTTGTTGCATATTCTGCTGAGGTTGCTGGAAAGGAGCCTGTTTGCCAGGTTGCTGACTCCATGAGAAATTCAGGTGATTGCACCAAACTGGATTATAAGTATTAGAAAAAGGATTATTATGCTGATTATTCCCAACAAAATCACAATGTTCTTGTTCAAGTGGATTATCGCAATCTATAATCCTATGGTTTCTACAACAAAAATCACAAGTTTGTACATTAGAGATTGCTGAAATGTTTTTTTAGCAAGTTACCTCAGAATTAAATCCACTTTATTTGAAAGTTTAGAAACAGCATCAGATTCAACAGGTTTATTTCATTCTTCACCAACTGAATGCCATTTATAACTAGTATTAACTAATCGTTCAATTAGCTCATAAAGTTCCTCGGGAGCAAGCTCCTCAGGATCTCCATTGGCTATGGATTTGATTTGGATTTTATACGCATTAGTTAAACTATTGTAAAAATTTTGGATTTGCATCCACATTGGTATCCCATGATTTGAAACTTTTCTCAAAAGTTCCTTATATCTTTCCCACACTTCAGAAAGCGATTCATCGGGTTGTTGAGAAAAATGAGTGACCTCATTTCTCAACTTTATAGCTTGCCTTGGCAAAAAATATTTAATCAATAAAGCATGTGCCATATCACTCCAAGAGGTGATAGATCTGGGCTGAAGATTTTTCAACCAACTTTTAGCTTTATCATGTAAAGAAAAGGGAAAAGTTTTAAATGTATAACATCATCACTTGCTCCACGATTAGAGCGGAAAGTATTGCACATTGTCATAAATTATTGGATATGAACGTTAGGATCCTCTCCAGGATACCCTCCAAACTAGACAGCTACTTGAAGCATTTGTATCACTGACGCTTTAATTTCAAAGAGGTTATCCCCTTCATTAGGTACCACTATGCAAGATGAGTGTCCCTCGCTTGATGGTTTCAAGTATTCTTTGAGTCTTTGTCTTGGGAGAGGCAAATTTATCTTACCCTCTCCTTCAAGATCATTGTTTGGTGGGTCTCTTCTGTCCATTTTCTACTTTTTACATCTTCTCCTTGCTACACCACTAAGCTTGCGGCAGGTTCTCTCAATTTCAAGATCAAAAGGAATTAGTGGCAAACCAGTACACATACACCAAAAGATTGTTGGAACAGAAAAGATCTACACAAACTTCAATAAACATATTAAACGCTACTAAATTACACACAAAAATTAAAATCTTACGCGTTACTCCCTGACAACGGCGCCAAAAACTTGTTGGATGCCCAAATTGAACCTAGCAAGTGCACTAGATCGTGATTTGTAGTACGAGGCAAAACCAAGTGTCATTCCCATGAGGAACAAGGAAAGTAATTAATTTTATAGGCTATCTAGTAGGTTAGGGAGTTTCAATATTAAAGGTGGATTAAGTGAAATAGTAAAAATAAAGGTTGCTATAAAATAAAGTAAGACAAACACAAGGTTGCTACAAAATGCGAAAAACAGAATGTAATGTTGCTATAAAATGACAATATTAAAGACACAAGCTTTACCAGGCTATTAAACGGTGTTTATGGTGCTTCCTCTCCTTCATCCCATCATGTATAAGTGCATAGACCTAAGGTATCTTACTTGATTTCCATGTAACTAAGTGCAACATACCATCCTGCCACTTAATACTTTAAAGTTTTCACCCCGGGAGTTATCCACTTAAGGACTAGCCCTTAAGCATTTAGCTCAAGTAAGCATATGAAATAAATCTCAAAACCCTTAGAAATAGTTTAGTATCCTTTCGGTGCGTGTAAACTTAAGTAATTATTAAGAGGCCAAAGGTTGCTAGTCATTATTTTTCGATTCCTAGCTTCCCAATCCAGCACAGGCTAGCTAGACCCGTGAATCATTAAAAACAATAATAACCAATCTAATAAAAGATTTCATGTTGGTTTGAAAGAGATTCTACACCACAAACAAATCATCGGTAGAGTCTAACAAGCTTGTTGGGAAACTACTCGCTATTCATGTTAAAGAAGATAAAGAAATGAATGAAATGCATGAAAATAAAAATAAATTAAATAAGAAATGAAAAACACACTTAAAGTACTTACATACAAGAGCCTAAGCTGCTCTCAAAAACAAAATGAAGGCCGATTTATAATAAGTCTTAAGCATTAAGCAAGTGGGAAAGTCGTTCACAATATTATATTACAAAATAATTAAGACCACTAGATTGCTACTTAGTGGTCAAGAAAAGAGCAAGTGGCAGCACATCAAAGACAAAGTTTTCCCTCTAAAATATTTTCAAACTGGTTGAATTTGCTGACGTTGCTAGAGACATGCAAGAATGCAACGTGAAATCTTCATATTCGTTGAAATTACTGACATTACTAGAGACGCATGGAGACACTGAATAACGGTGCATGTCAGATGATTCCTTTTGCATTTGGACTTTAGTGAAGGAATCCCGACATTCCATAATGACACCTTTTATCTTGTGAGGACCATTGGAAATCTTCCTTAATTAATGCTATTTAACCTAAAGAACAATTAAAGAATATTTCATCTCTCACGTAATTTGTTAGTAGCACGTGTGTCTTTTAATTTCTCAATGTCAAAGGAAATAGCTTTTAATTGATAAAAGCTAACTCAACACAGCTGAGTTAATATACTTCTAAACTACGTCGTACTCAGCCCAAACTCAGTTTTTCCTACACTAAGCCGTAACTTAATTAATTACTCAGAAAACTTAGTTGTTTTCCATTAAACAAACTCAAGTCAACATCATTAATTAACAATTTACTTAGTACTGAATTAATTTCACTATCCTAGTCAGTTTGCTATAACCAAAACATTAAAGTCTTGTGAGGTACTATTAACTTGGGTTCTACAATATTCTCCCTCATTTTAGACAGATAGTAAACTAGGTAGTAGTAGAAGTTAATTGAATAAGTAGTTTAGAGATATCAAGAATACTTAAAAAGTGATGTAAGACTCCCTTGTGTTTAGTGAATTTCCTTAGTCAACTTGAACTCCCCCATACTTAGAGGATTTTTCTTCACTTTGGGACTTTGTCTTACTTCAGCTTTACTTCAAGGTTGGTCTCTTGTATGAGTTCCTGCATAACAGTTTCAACACATAGCAAAATCATACATACAACATGTAATTAAAGTTAAGAAGATCTTAACTTGAGGTGGGAACTTGTAATTTTTATTAACAAAAAATTGACTTAGTCAATACATTATTTATGACCTGAACTAAGATTACACATTGAAGTCCTATTACAAGTTCTTGAAAAATACAAAGAAATTGGCATATACTCCTTTTTATGTACAGAAGAGGAAGAGCCAGCAGTCTTATCTTGGTTCGATTTGGGATGTTGCTGCTGAGGGGCCTTGTGATGAAATGGTTACCTTGAAAGAGTTCCCTTGTTGAGATTCACCATGCGAAGATCATCTTCAGCTGCCTTCTCCCCCTTTGCTATCTAACCTTGCATAATTTGTTCAAGGCAGGTATTGAAAGCTTCAAGGGCAGCTCTGAAGTTCTCTTGTTGCGTATGATTTGCGGGGATATCCCTTGCTCCAGTTGCTCTTTACCTTGGGTAGTAAGAAAATCTTGATCATTCAGCTCGCTAAGAAGAAGATGTTGACATCTGGAGAGGTGCGTAATCTAGTTAAATCCCTGACATGCGAACTGTTGAAAGCATTGAAGAAAGCCTCCGAAGTCTGTTGCAATCAATTCTATCTTCAGCTGCGCTTCTAAATCAAGAACCTTAGGACCAATAGATGATATATACTTTGTAGTGTAATCAATATCCATTGCATCTTATTCACCCATCTTCAACAAAGTACTAATGTTCTTCTGCATGTCTTCTACCTTTGTCTTAATAACATTAAGGTTGATGTAAATAGTCATACCGGTCTCAAGGCAAAGAGATTCTGTAGTAGGCAAACTTGGAGTAGGCATGTTTGGAAAAATCCTCCCCATGGAAGAGATAAGAAACTTCTACGATGCGGAGACTTTCTCGGTTACGTGCTCATTGACCTCTTGCTGGATGGTGTCCATTTTGTTGTGGAGAGAGTCAAGATTGATGACAGGGGCATTATCCATCTTGGCTGATATTTCCTTCAGCACCTTCACCATCTCATCCTACATGTTATCATGGTGTAGCAAAAATTTGGACTGGGCTTCAACCAACTTTGCCATGCTGTTACCAACATCCTTTGTAAATTCCATCTCTTTGAAGACGTTCTCGATCTTGCGATCAGTAAAACTTTTTATTTTTGCCTTCTCCTCACCTAGTGTATGAATCTGCATCACTTGAGTTGCCATATTGGCACTCAAGAGACTCAACTGCTCAGTAGCAGCATCCACGCTACCCTTTATCTTTCCTGCAACATCAATAGCCATTGCAATAGATGTGGGGATAGATGTGATTGCTACCCCAAGCTGGGCTACAAAATCAGTCAAACCGGTGAGAATTAGAGCCATCTTATCCACCAAACTTTTGGCTCTCTCTTTTGCCAAATAACTTTGAATAGCCAACAAGCTACCCTGGATCCTTTCAAACTCTCAAAGTATAGAGATTCACTCGGTACACTTGAGTGATGTTCGAACTCAGGCAATTTTACCTTTGGTCTGGAGGACAAGTCCGTTAATTCATGAGCGAGTAGTACTTTTCTTACTGCTCCATCTAACTCAACAGTCATCTTGAGCGCAGGGAATTTTTTCCTGGCTAACTCTCTGATTTCAGCTAAGAAAGATGCATCAGCCAAATCCTCATGGATTGGCTCTCTGCTCGGTTCAGTTGCTTCACGGGCTGTAAAATTTACCTCAGCAGTCTGACCACTTGCTTTTCCCTGCTAAGCATAGTTCTCAACATTGGTAACTTCTCTAACCAAAGGGGTTAAGGGGGTAGAGGATGGGTTTGAAGAAGAAGGTGGTTCAGAAGTTTTTAGAGTTGAAGAAGTTTGGGGTATGTTTTGGTTGAGTGGAATAGAATGTACAATGGATGTACAAGGAATGGTTTGAGGTTGAGATTGTATAGGAGAAGAATGTGTAGAGGGGTTATTTACTAGGGAATGACTTGGAGAAAAAGAGTCATGGCTCTTTGTGGGTGAAGAAATATGAATGGGCGAGTTTTGGGTATTAACAGGTGAAGAAGGAATTTGGATAGGAGAATTTACAGTGTTTGAAGGAGATGGAGAATTTACAAAAATATTTTCAATCTCCACAGGAATATAAACTGAGGGATTTGAAGGATTTACAAGAAAGGAAGGGATTTTAAGATTTATAGGGGAAGGGGGTAGGAATTTTAGGAACCTCTAGGTTAGCTGTTTGACCTAAGGATGGGTTAGCTTGAGGTTGCTCATGCTGAGTTAAGGATTCCTCAACAAGAGTGAAAGAAGGTGTGAGGATGTTGGGTTCTTGGGGATCAAACTCCTCAAGAATTAGGGAGAGGGTGTCTCTAACATCCTCCTCGCTGTTCACCACCTGCACATTACGTTGAAGGGGCCTATTGGTGGCAACACACTTGCGCTAAGTACCCTCAACTCGGCAAATGCTTCTTGCACCTCAGCAATAGCATTAAGACTTTGAGTGTCCTCTTCTTGTAACTTTTTGGCCTCGACTTGATCCTTTGAATCCTCAAAAAACACCATTTTGTGCTTTCTTTGGCGCAAGGACTCATCAGTCGTAGCCACATCTTCTTGTTCCTCCACCTGTTGTTCAGCTAAAACTTTAGCCTCTGCTTCTCTCTAAGTGTGGGTTTTGGCCTTCATTTGCCTTCTTTGTCACTAAGGCTGAGTAGGGGCCTCATCAGTTTTGGATTTTGCAGGGCTTTTCCCCTTGGCCTTGGAAGTTGCAGCCTTCTGCTTGGGAGAGGAGGCGGTGGTGACTTTCCCAAGGATACTAAATATGGTAGCCTTGTCAAAATCATCATTGTCATCGAAATCCACTAAGAATCCACCTTCATCCTCCTTCAAGATGTCCACAGACACTGCTATCGATATACACTTAAGCTTATGCTTTTGTTGTGCTTTATTATACCTAGTATGCGCCTGATTGTTAAATAGTTTGCTGAAGTGCGCCATCTTGAATTACTTCTCTACTAGCAAAACTGTTTCACCAGACTCCCCCAAGAACTAAGCTAAGTCCACTTTCGCTGCCCTCATATGTTCGGTTATGAGGTAACCATAGTGATAGACGGTAGTCAGGTTGGTCAAATGGTGAAGGATCACCACTGGCCAGTAGCAAGCCAAACCTACATACTTTGTGACTAGATGAAGTTTTTCATGCGATTTTTCTAGAAAATATAGTGATTACCATTAAACAAGGGTGGTCTCGTAATAGACATTCCCTCTTTAAGGAGAACTGCTTGGCCGGAACCAGAACTGTAGTTGTTATAAGCCATTTATGGATCTTAACTCAAAGATGATTAGTCTAAACGTTGAGCAACTTCTTTGATACCACTTGTTGGTCCTTAGACAGCTTATAAACAACCGTAAAGGCGAGTGAATGTGAATCTTCGTTACTTTTTAAGATTTGTAAAATTCTGTTTTGCCAAGTTAAGTTTTTATATGCGTGCTGAGTTGCGATATAAAAATTGTATAAACTACTCAGCTTTGCTAGCACATTTATCTTCATTCTGTTGCTGAGTACTCGACTAAGCTTAGGATTGATTTTTCAAGCAAAACACAAAACAGAGATAAGATGATGTATGAGCAAGACACAGTAAAAGCTAAAAGTGCAAGTTCAGAACTTCAACACCTGAATTTTATCTTGGTTCAGCCCCGAGCCTACCTCCAATCCCCAGATACCTTTTCCGAGCTTTAATCCACTAGTGTTTGTTCCTTACTTAGGCGATGCAGCCTTTACAAAGGGTAGACACACTTTTATAGAAAGTACCTTCCTTTCTAACTACCGCTCAACTCAATTTGTGTACCCTTCCCAAACTAACACTCAGATTTAGAATAAAATATTGCGAACTGAATTCAACTTATAAAAATGTTGAATCCTTAAAATGTTAAATCTAAGTAATTCTCTCTATTACAAATAGATTTGGAATTTGTGTTTGCTGATTGCTTGATTTTGGAATTTCATGAAGCTGGAAGTAATTTTGCAGAGTTTCAGCTCTCAAAGAAATTCGAGGTGATTCACCAAGTTTGAACGTCTGCTTCAGTCTTCTATTTATACTTGAAGCTTTGCAGAGTAGCCGTTGCAAACTTTTCAAGGTCGTTGATCTTCAATTTCTCTTCTCTTCATACCATTCGAATCTTCCCATTGGAGACAGACTGCAAGATGTTTAGAGATAGAAATTTGAATGTTGAGGCGTGATAAAATTATGTTGATAAAATCTCCTTTTGTCTTCAAGAAATTCGATAGAGAGAGGCGCGTGAGAATACAACGTGTAATCTTCAGATTGGTTGAAATTGCTGACGTTGCCAGAGATGCGCGAAGACACTGAATAACGGCGCGTGTTAGATGATTCCTTTTGTGTTTGGACTTTAGTGAGGGAATCCCGACATTCCATACTGACACCTTTTATCTTGTGAAGACCATTGGAAATCTTCCTTAATTTCAGCGCTATTTAACCTGAAGAATAATTAAAGAATATTCCACTCTCATAGAATTTGTTAGTAGCACGTGTTTCTTTTAATTTCTCAATGCCAAAAGAAACAGTTTTTAATTGATAAAAGCTAACTCAGCATAGCTGAGTTAATATACTTCTAAACTACGTAGTACTCGGCACAGACTCAGCTTTTCCTACACTAAACTGTAACTTAATTAATTACTCAGGAAAACTGAGTTGTTTTCCCTTAAACAAACTCAAGTCAGCTTCATTAATTAAGAGTATACTTAGTACTTAATTAATTTTACTATCCTAGTCAGTTTGCTATTTTTAAAACATTGAAGTACTGTGAAGTACTATTAAATTGGATTCCACAATTTGTTATCATGTCAATACCTAAAACTTGATAGGCATTATCTAATAACTAATTTTAATACATCTATACCAACAACAATGTGTTTAACATATTTTCTACTTCAAATAGATATGTGGTTAATACAATTTCAATAAAACATATGTTTACGAGACTTACTCATCAAAATATGAAGTTGGTGCTCTAACGGTTAATGTATATGAAGTTGATGCACGACAAAATATAGAGGTTTATGTTCCTAAAAGAAACTATGATAACCTATGAATTAGGAGATGACCTATCAGTATTCGAGCTAGAATGAGACATGTTACTATTAGATAATAAATCTTGAACTAGTTGTCACACTCGTTCTGCCATTCCTTGCTCAATATTGATAGTGGCTTGCCTTAGTTCCTTAACTTCATTCTCCAATTTGTTTGTGTAGGATGAACAAGAACCTAAAAAAATATCAAAAATATAATTAACAAATTACTACCTCGTTAGTTACATAGGCAAGAACTTCAATACAAACATGCCGAGAAATTTACTAGTACATATTGCAAATAACTTTATGGTTTCTCTAGAGCATCTTAAGTAAATCTATTTCATGCTATAGCACACAAATGCAAAGTGGTAAGAGCTAAACAATGCTTGGAACTTTCCAAAATCCTATATTGCATAATGCTCCACTAACACCAAAAATATCACTAGTTAATTTGGTTAAATGTGACTAATCAATTAGACACTCTCAAAGTAAAACCCTAACATACGAAGTGCTACCCAACAATTCAAAGAGACCATATATGTCTAATACCTAAGTTCCGACTAACCCAAATCATCATCTACAAATAGCATTAGAAACTAATACCTGTTGATCCATACTTTTAGAGTCTACAATATTCAGCACCAACTGCTCCAAGACCATAGACACGGTCACTCCTCTTTCCAGCTGCAGCCTCTAAAAATATTTTATCATCACCTATGTCCTAAGAATTCTCTTCATGTTGATGACATATAGCCATAAACTTATCCTAAAAAGCATAATATAACTTGTAAGAAAATTAGCCATAAACATGTTTATGAATAATGAAAACTTAAGTTGAAAATAACTAACATTAATTGGGGTATGAGTAAGAATCGTTAACATGTCATCCCATATTTAATTGCAGTTTTCACTACCACTCGATCAACATTGACATTTCAGTTTTCTTAAAAGAGGGAACTAGAAACAATGAAAAGCTATTCACATGAACACTACAACACCAAAAAATCTAGCTTTTTCATATTCAATTGCAGACAGCAGCTTTGTGTCTAATGCGACCATAATAATCAAAAACCCCTCCAAAGAGTCACCGTATATCCTAACTGAATGACACCATTCTATGTGTGTTCTAACTATTTATTCTCTCAATTAAATGTACTTAATAGTAGCATGTGAGATTAAGAGGTTGTGAATTTAAAAGTATTGAGTACCTAGAAGCTCAATCAGTCTAAGCAAAATGACAAGAAACTTGACAATGAACAGAGTATCAAGGCGAAAAATTAACTATTTATGTATAAATTACATCCACATCAAACTATCAAATGCACTAGCTTTTTCTACTAAGTATCTGATTTGTGAAACAATTAACTCAAAACATGGATTATATAACACGATGATCATATAACCTCACCAAATCACTGCAAATTAAAAAGTAAAAATAGAGAATCATATAGCGAATACATAATTATGGAAGTTCGTTGCTTAATCAGGAAAACAATACGATCGCACTAAGAATTAGCCATTAATAGACACTAAGAATTGCAAACCAAGTGGCCTTAGCTATTAAGAAGATGATCAGAGAACAAGTACTTGTGTGGATATTTAAGATGATTTACTCATCAGAGCAAATAAATTCTGTTTAACAAAGGTCAACAAAATGTAGGAAGTTTATTTTGCATATAAATTACCAACCTTAGCAATTACTGCCAATAATGATAACTTAGTTATCACTCATTAGAGATACAACCTAATTTGTTTTACTTCTATTTATATGTGAATTAAATAACCGTAATAGTCATAGCATGAATATGTCCAGTTCCAACATAACAGCCTTTCACCCCAATTTCATATCGCTAAAATTAAAGACAAGATTCGAGGCGTAGTATGAAAAAGGAACATAAAGTGTAGACAATTCATGGGTTGGGAGAGTGTTGGGCTTTATAGCTTGAGTGAATATACAAGTGGGGTTGAGCCCATCTAACACAAAACCAATTGGCTTGTGTTAAGGCCCAATCTGCTCCACTTATATATCACTCATATTCCTTTATTATTTTCAATGTGGGATAACCCCAACATCTCCAACACTCCCCCTCAAGTGTAACTGGGCCTGGACCAGTTGTCACTTGCCAAATATTCCTTGGCCTATCTTTTTGGAGGCTCAAGGTCATCAATGGGTCTAGTCTTTCCCCTAGCCCAAATTCCACCAGGACTTTAACACGAATCCAGAATCTCAGCTGTCAGGTCTTCTTCTCGCTCTGATACCATGTAGAGAATCCATGGATCGGAAGAGTGTTCGGCTTTATAGCTTGAGCATACAAGTGGGGTTGAGCCTGCCTAACACAATACCAATTGGCTTGTGTTAAAGCCCAATCTACTCCACTTATATATCACTCATATTCCTTTATTATTTTCAATGTGGGATAACCCCAACATCTCCAACATAAAGCATGTAAAAGGATTAATAAAACTTACTAATCTTCTCCTATGTTCCAGAGTACTGATAGAGCCTCCAATGTGGCTAGAAGGACCATGTCCATCTCTTCCTTTTTTGTTCTCTGCGTTCCTCTGTGCTAGACGTTTAGCTTCCTCAGCCCCCCCAGCACTTCTTCCATTCAACCCATATATTTTCTGGAACATATGGAGGCTTCTTATTTGCACATTTGGCTTTGCTCAGCTTATCAAAGTACCTCTTCTTAGCCTTTGTGCTCCATGCTTTCTTGACCCATAGTTCAATTCCATCTTCCCAATAATATGCTTTCTGAAAAATGCATAATATAGATTACATGATGTTGGAAAACTAAGATTAATCCCTACTGTTTCCAATATAAAATGAGATCTATGCTTTCAATATCATGATTATCGTGAGAAATTTAAATTCAATTTGATAACTCAATCAGTACGTACAACTAACAAACTCTAAAATATAATTCAAAACAATTTGACATAAAAAAACATCCATTTTTAAAAGTGAACCAAAAGCCAAACAGGTAAAAGAATATAAAGAAATATACTCTGAATTCTTCAAAGTAATAGGCCTTGGTTTCATCAAATAATGTCAAACAACATGAACCAGACAGATCAATTCTTGATTTGAATATAGCTCTAATAGTTCCACCAACTCTATCTGATGCAATAGCCTAAAACATGATAATAAAAGTTGTAATTAAATAATGATAAGAGCCTCAAACATGAAATCAAACCAATAGCAATGTATGAAATCTATATAAACTTACGTATTTCCTACTAGTGTCAAAACGCTACATCCATTCACAAATTGTTCTTTCATAATGGCTTCTTCTTCATCAATATGATCACTCGGTGATTCAACAACATTATCATTCTCATTTTCAACTCTTGTGGGCTGCTCATTATTATTTTCAACATCTACATAGATGTTCATTTTGATCTTCAACTCTTGTGGACTGCTCACAATGATTTTCAACTCTTGTGGGTTGCACAATTTCAGAACTCCACTCCCATCCCCTTCCAATACCTCTACTCCCATCCCCCCTTCCACAACCTCTAACATTATGCGCTTGTCACCACGACCTCTAACATTATACACTGGTCACCGAGCCATAACTACAAAAAAATCAAGGATAAAGTACTATTAACTAAAGATTCATGACAATTTTAAAATCATAGACCAAACAAATCAATGTTTGTAATTTTCATCACATAAGACTAAAGCTTCCATCACTTGAAATGTAATAAATTTTACAATAATTCATTCATTATGCTTTACTAAGCTAGATAAGTAAGAGACAAACTAATTTTCATTATGCTTTACTTGTATATATGTTATAGCTCAGAACTTTCTGATTCAAACCTTAGTATTAACAAATCAAATTCTGAAATAGAAGTGAAAGATAATAGAATTGGAAAAATAAAAAAAGAGCAATTTGAAAGGAGCAGCATTGAATTTGATAATCTTAAATGATAAATTTTGTGAAGATATAAAGAGGAAGAGATTTAAGAGATGAACCAGGTTGTATATATAATCTATACCCATTTAAATTTAACAGTCTTCATGCTATTGACTAGAACTATCCAAATGTTTTTCAAAATCATAAGCTTCATATGCACTTATACTGCTTCCATCATCATTTGATTCCAGTTCCATTTCTGTATCTTCTGAATTGGTTTCACTAATAGTGTGATCAATTAAGATGTGTTCTTCATCTTCAATAACAATTAAATCCTCATCCTCCTCACTAAGAACTTCCAAATCATCTTTAGTTTGAATGACTTGACCCATACGATCTTCAACCTCATCTTCTTGGTAAGCCACATTTCTAGTATCACTCAAGTTGGAAGTAGAAGTTTGAACCTCAATTACTCCTTTTGGTTTCACCTTACAAACAGTCACCCAATCTATTTTGTCACATTTTAAAGCTAGGATAATGTACGTAGTTTACTTGAGCAGCCTACATTTTTAGTATAAAAGGTTCATACTAGTTAAATCGTCATCGAATATTGATATTAACTAGCTTAAAACAATTGTGAACCTTCACACCAACAATAGGTGATGGGTCAAACCACTCACTATTGAATAAGATTGTCCTTTTAATTGGCAGTGCAGGATATTCCAACTCTAAAATCTCGAGTAACCTTCCATAATAATCACTTGATGTTTCACTATAATTTTTACCCTTAATATAAACACCACTATTCATTATTGATCTTCTAGAACCATATGAGATATATACCTATTTACAAAATAAACTAGATAGGATTTCACATTTCTTAATGGACCTTGAGCTAAGTTGTGAATAAACTTATTTTCGATAACATTATCACAACCCTACAAAAAAACAAAATAATTGAATCAAAGTATTCAATTATTTTCAATGCATACTTTATTCATATCAAATATAAACTTATAGAACGAGCATTCAATAATATCACTTACATATTGACGAAACTAATCCTCTAAATGATTATCAAGTTCTAGATCAATTTCTTCCTCACTAATTGATGGGTTGAAGCCCCTCATATAAGAGATATACATCCTATAAGTATGAAATTTGGTTATACACTAACTTTTAATAGTAAATAATATGATTTAGTAATATAGTATACTATTTATTACTCACTCTTTATAATCGTGCACCTCTATAGTATTCAGAAGTATATATGTGTGAGCTGCCTTAATTTCAATTTCAGACAGCAACCTTGTCTTTGATTTTCTAGAAGCTCTTCCAGGATAAGTGAATATTGACAGATTATTTGGATAAAAGTCAATCTTTTCACCTTCGTCATTCTGAGGAACTTTTCGATTGAGTGTGAAAACTTGAGGTTGGAAATAATGTGAACAAAAATTTGAAGCCTCCTCCACCAAGTATTGCATTACATATAGAACCTTCAACTCGAGTTTTATTTTTAGCACTCTTTTTTAAATGATGAAGGAATCTTCACATAATTAAGGTCATTGTAAACAATGTTTCTCATATAAAAGTTCCATATGAGAAAATTGTAAAAGCAATAAAGATTTACCTCTCATATGGAAACATCCAACGGTATTGAACTAGACCAGCAATCTTCACTTCATACGGTAAGTGTATAGGCAAATGTTCCATTGAGTAAAAAAAACTTGGTGGAAATATTTTCTCGAGTTTACAAAGAATGACGGGAATCTCAAGTTCTAATTTTTTCTATGTCTTCAACCTTAATCATTCTAGATGTTAAGTTTTTTAAAAACAAACTTAGCTCTGTCAAAGCTTCCCAAACATTTTTAGGAAGTAATTCATGAAAAGCTATAGGCAGTAAACACTGCATGAAGACATGACAGTCATGACTTTTCATGCCAAATAATTTGAGCTTTTTCATATCAACACATCTTCCCAATTTTGATACATACCCATCACGAAATTTCAATCCCTTTACCCATTCATATAGGAGCTTATTTTGATTCTTATCTAATGTATAAGAAGCTTTGGGATGCTTTCCACTTATAGGATCTTTTTCAAACTCTTTTCTATAGCAAAATAACTTTAAATCTTCTAGAGCTTTTGAATTATCCTTACTCTTTCCCTTAATATCTGTCAATGTATTAAAGACATTTTTTCAATGTACATAACATCTAAAGTATGTCTTATTAGAATTGTTTTCCAATAAGGTAAATCCTAAAAGATGTTATGCTTTTTCCACCCACATGTCTTACATATGTGCCCATTCACCTCTTCTAAATGGAGTTTTGTAACTTTCATTAAACCCAATATATTGATCCTTTGCAAAATCTCTACACCTCTTAAAATGGGTGGTGCCCTTCCACTCACAATTTTATTTTTCCTAAAACTATTGCGATTTCTTCTAAATGGATGATTGCTTGGCAAAACTTTTCTGTGACTATCAAACGAAGATGTTTTTCTCCCACTTGGTAAACTAAAAGCTTCTGAATACTCCATACAATAAGGGTAAGCTTTTTTACTAGCAGTACCACAAGTTGACAACATAGCAAAGGCAGAAAAATTTAATACAGTCCACATAAGAGCAGCCCACATTCAGAAGTTTTGCTTCAACAATACACCATAAGCAGTTACACCATCTTCCCACAACTATTGAAGTTTAGCTATAAGAGGTTATAGAAACACATCTAGTTTGTGCTTTGGATTTTTTGGACCAGGATTAATTATAGTAAAAAACATGTAAGCATCTTTCATGCACATCCAAGGGGGCAAATTATATGGGGTCACTATTATAGATGATGAAGAGTATTACTCGCTAGATTTACCAAAGGTTGGAAGCTGTCAATGCATAAACCAAGTCTAATATTACGGGTTTTAGTAGCGAAAGAAGAATGGTTTGAATTAAAGTGTTTCCAAGATAAAGAATTTGATGGATGAGACATTAAACTTTATTCTTGCTCATGCTCAACATGCCATCTCATTTGTGAAGCAGTTGTAGTTGATGCATACAAATGTTGCAACCTAGGAGATAATGGAAAATAATGCATTTGAGAGTATGGAATGCTATGTTTATTAGCACTACTTGCGTGGTGTTTATACCTAGGATGACTACAGAATTTGCATTGATTCAAATTGATGTCAACACCTCAGTACAACATGCAGCCAGATTTGCAACAATCAATCTTCTCAAAAGGTAATCCTAGGGATCGAACTAACCTTTTAGTACCATAAAAATTGTCAGACAAGTTGTTTTCCTCAAGTATTAATTCCTTTACGAATTGCACAATTGTATCAAAAAAAATTTGGAAGTTGAAAATCAGGTATTATATTTAGTAATCGAGCCACAATAAATAGTCAAGAATGTTTACAACCAGTAAATAACTCAGTGTCAGCAGCACCTAGTAATTCATAGAATTTCATTGCTTCGGGATTTGGTTCTTCCTCCATAGGGTTTATGTCAAAATCAATTCCAGCAGGGTCTACAACCATTTGTCAAAAAGAATTTCTAGCTTCTACATCATGTGTATTAAAAGATGTTAATTCATGGTCGTTAGAAGTTTAAAATGAGGAAACTTCCCCTTCGCAATTCCATGTGTAGTAATTAGTAGACCTGTTCGCGGGCCGGGGGGCCCGAGCCCGCTTCCATGGGCCGGGCTTGGACACGCATTTTTTTTAAAAACCCGGCCCGAGCCCGAGCCCGTCAAAGCCCGAAGATTTATGGGCCGGGCTTGGTTTTTATATAAATACCCGAGCCCGGCCTGACGAATAATTTTATATATTTATACATTAAATTTATTATTATTTTAAGATTTTATATTTTATCCTATTAAATTTTTATACTTGGTTACAATAAATGTTATTAAATATTAAAGATTTTAAGTAAATAATGCAATTATATTTAAAATTTAAACATATTCTAACTTTTTTTATATTTTTTCTATTAAATTAATAAAAAATTAATAACAAATAAAATATTCATGGGCTTGGACCGGGCTTGGGAATGACCTTGTTAGCCCGGCCCGAACAGAGCCCGAAGTTCTAAAATACGGGCTTGGACCGGGCTTGGGTTAACGTTTTTTGTAAAAAGCCCGCCAAACCCGGCCCAAACCCGGCCCGGCCCGCCCGACGAACAGGTGTACTTTACAAGTTGTAAAAATGGACGGTGGAGATATGTGTTGCTTTTATTACCCAAAACGCAAAAAAGTCAAAGGAGATCGAATTTAATTTTAACGGGGAAACATTGGCGTGAGATGGACGCCATTGTATTCCTAACTTACTATACGCTGGTGACGGTCACGGACGGTCCTCACGTGAACAAAGGAGCTTTTGACCTTTCCAAATTTGAAGTGATACGCACAATAACTTGTCACTATTTTTGCTTCCAAGTTATCATCAACTAATTTTTTTTATAAATATAAAAAATACATTTTTATTAATTGAAGAGTCCTAGACTATTTTGTTTATATTAGTATTAGGTACTCAAATTTTTCATTATATGGAAATGCATCGATTTACTTTTTGATACGTCCTCCTCCGTATATTCAAAAACACTAAAAATATTAAGAACATCCAGTGAGGATGATACCCTTCTCATTTAAGTCAATTTGTATGCAATACCGAAAAGATAGAAAAGATATATAATACCTTTAACTTTTGCTCTTAAAAAAGAAAAACCTTGTGGCAGTTGAAAGTTTATTAGCCAAGGTGATGAACACGAGTATGCTTGCAAATTCTTGGAGTGTTTCAACCGTTATTTCGGAGAACTGCAACAAATGAAGGACAAACAATGCTTTGTGGGCATTTGGTTACAGAATGAGAATGAGCATAGACCTTGAGAAAACATCATATCTTAATTGGCCTATAGGTATGATCGAGTAATTTCGTCTTTAAAAATTAAAGTCTCTCAATAAAAAAAAAGAAAAATAAAATCCAAAAATTGAAAATATGTGAATGTTTAAATGTATCTTTTCTATTCCGAAAGTGTTTTTCATGATTTCATGATTTTATTAACATATGAACTCAAATTATTTCTAATTTTAGGACCGGCTATTAAAAAAAACGAGTGAAACGATCACTTAAGTTCTCAAATTTTCGGGAGCTTCAAATTGTAATTTGGGTATAATATGAGCACAAAAATATACAAATATTTAATATAAGATGAGGTAAATCAGCCGCCATAGAGTTGTGCATTCAAGCTCCCTACAACCGCATGTTCAATTTTCCTTGGTGGTTTTCGTTTTCTTTTTAATTTTTCAGTTTTGAACCCTTTTCTATTTTCAATTTTGAACCCTTTTCATTTTGTACTTATTTTTCATCTATTTTCTTTTCTAAAAATTTTTTAGAAAAATTTTAAAAGAGTACCTCGTAGTTCCACTCAATTACAAAAAGAGTGAGAAATTTTTTGCAAAAGAGACATGTGGTTTAAAAAAATTTGCAAATAGAGGATTCCAATACTAAAATGATAAATTTTGTAACTTTTTGAATAGTATAAATATTTTTTTTATTTAATTATGATGATAAACTTTGAAAACTCATAGAAAATAAATCTATCTAAAAATTACTTAAATCTTGAAGTATAATTTTAAAATAATAAGGTTAAATTATCAGAATGTTGAATTATTTGAAATATTCAATGTAATATCACTATTCTGAAATCGTAAACCCCTTTTGTGAACTTTTGAAATCATACACTTCGTTTTGAAAAAAAGAAAAAAAATTCCTAAGCCTTATTTTACAAATCACAAGGTACCTTTTTTTTTTAAAAATTTACTCAATTTCTTTTATCCTTTTCGCCTGTTCTTTCTTCTTTGAATTTTATTCTTTTTCAATCATTCAAATCATAAATAAAAAAAGGATCATATTCCTTTTGTAACCAGATCAATGAGATCAAATTTTATCATTTATTTTTAATATTATCTTTTAAATCTCTCCAAGTAAACAAAAGCTTTAACTATTTATCATTTTACAATTAGTTAATAACAAATTGGTTAGGTTGATGTCAAATTGGTGTTTGTTGATTAGTTCCTGGATTCTGTCTCGCCGCGGTTCCTACTTCCTCCAGCCGCCTAAACTAGGTTAGGTTTTCAGTTAATCCCTCATTTGATTTCAGTTCAAAAACAAGTCGTGATTACACGATTACTATTATAAGCATTTTAGTTTGTTATGGTTTTTATTGTTTAATTTTACACTTTTTTATGATTTCACGGTGAAATATTTGATTGTACTCTTATTTGATTTCAATCTATTAGTTTTAGTTGTATCGGTAAGAATAAGAAAAGAATTTTCACTTGTATTCCTAATTTCCTATTGCCATTTTATCACTGTTTTAAAAAGGCGGTCAAGACAGGCTCCTTAGGCGGGGATTTTTGGAACACCGCCCCGATTTTATATAATCGGGCGGTTAAGGTGGAAAGTGTCACCAAAATTTAGAAAAGTGTCGCCAAACACAGAAACAAAACCTAAAAAATGTCGCAAAAGCCTAAAAAATTATCGTCAAAGCCTAGAATTATGAATTTTTAATATTATTATATAAAAAATTTATGTGTCAGCTAAATTTATTATTTTAATTCATTAATAATTATTATATATTTTAAAAAACTAACCCGCCTAGTCCCCGCATAGTCTCGATAAATCGTCGATTAATCTCTGCCCAGACTTTCTGAGGTTCTAGCCGCCCGACTAGTGCCTACCGTCTTTTAAAACACTGTATTTTATCAATTATAATATTTCTACTCCCTGTCCATTTGCTCTTTCAACTGATTTTTCTCTCTGTTTTATGTTCTTTATTATGTATAAGTTTAGTGAGGAAATATATATGATTTTACTAGTTAATTATAGATTGAAACCAAATATATTGAGTTGCTTCATAATGCTAACTGCCTGTAACGATCTGGACTCATTTGAAACCATTCTTGTTTGCTCAATTTTGTATTTTTGTTTGCCCTGTGCTCCAGTAGAGTCTAAATTCCCTTGTTGAACCTGTCATAGTCATTAAAAGCAGTTGTCGTGAAGGAGGTGTTGATCTTTTTGCCGGCCTAAAGGTACACCGATATCTTTTTATAAGAATAAGCAAGGCAGTGAATATAACGAGCTCTAACATTGTGTGTTATGTGTTATACGGTATATGGAGATTTGTTTTTCGTGGTTGTAATGTTGTAATGGTTGTGTTTGATGTCACTTAAATCATCCTTTACGTGGAACCTTCTTGGCTCTTCCAATTTGCTAGTTTGAAATTGCATTTATCTTTTCTTATATTCATTCACATATGCGTGTATGTTAATATAGAAAAAAGTACCTTGAAAATACGACAAAACGTTTCTTGTTAGTATATCAACCAGTGTTAGCTTTTAAAAGTTGTGTGATTATGCTGTGTATTTGATTAGCAATACAACATGGGAGCGGGTTCTTTAAGTTGTAATGTTTCATATATGAATATGAATGAACATAACTAGACAATCTAAATTTTGGATTATACTCTGGTATCCTTCAAAGGTGATCTTCATCCTTGGCGTATTCACGAGCCCTGCACACAAGCCTCTAGCCGGAAGTGTTTCCGGCAAAGGCCCTTCGACGATCTAGTTAGTAGTTTTAAGAGGATGGTGTACTTTTAGGATCCAAAATCTTATCTCTGTAGTGGGAGACTTGCTATTTATAGGATTGCATGTAATGATGAGGTGTGGGACCCATCTGTAAAAGGTACACGTGTGGCAAGCTGCTTGGGGGTCTTGTCTGCTGTCGGAGCATTAAATGATTCATCTTTGTTAGTCGATAATGCATTTAATGCGGCAGAGGAGAGAGAAAAGTGTCAGAGTCAGCGTGGGTTCTGAGGATGGTGTCTCGGCCTAAGCGCGGTGGGTAACGCCGAAGGTCTTTTAATTTGTGACGCTGATGAAGTATCGGTGTGCAGTTTTGCTGAGACGTCCTTTTGTTTCTCATGCGGCTATTTGGGCTTTTCTTAATGGGCCTTGAGGCCTCTAATGGGCCTTGATACCAGGAGTCCCCCCATCAACGGGTCCAAATGTAGGCCCTTTAGGGTCTATGTACGTGGTGTGTTTTTGCCGAATCCACGACTATTGAGTTAACACGCCGTTTCACATCCACTGGTGTTTTTTCAATAATGATGGTGTTTTTGGGAAACAAGCGTGTTTCCTCGTTTCACGTGTGATCCACTGTATAAATTAGGGTGAGTTTTTCTTCATATGCTTTCGCTCGTTTGTGCTCTGATAATCTGTTGCTTCTTGACTTTCTGATTTCATTAATCCCTTTGTCGTGAATCGCTGTCGGAGTATATCTTCCTTGAGTGAGTTTTTCTGCGTTTGAAATTGTTAAGATGTCTTCAACGTCGTCTGAATCTTGTACCCTAATTCACCGCGCCGGTCGCCGTTAATCGACGGATGAACGTTATACTCGTTCCTCTGTAATGCTGCCTTTGACGGGCTCTGGGGCCACCGGCATGGTGGAGGTGGTAGGTGGTGGCTCGGGCTCTGTACCACATCGCCAGGGTGCGGTTGGGGAATCGTCTTCTACCTTTCCTGCCGAGGGGGCGGATTGCCAAACGCCCACCACCATCAAAAAGAAAGAGGCGACTAAGATCTTTCAACTGTTGATGGGGTCCTCTCGTGGGGTTATGGGAAAAGCTCCGAAGAAAGGGGAAGTCATGTGGAATCCCCCCAGAGAGGACTTGGTTCCTGTCATGTGCCAGCAGGTGCGTTGGGGATTCCGCTTCTCTTTAGATGCTGGGGTGGTGGATGTGCTATGAGAGTTCGGTTTATGCCCTAGGCAATTACATCCCAACGCATGGATTGTGTTGGCTGTGTTGGCGAGGATGTGTCACGAGTTGGGTTTTACCCTTTCAGGGTGTGTGTTTCGCCTCTTCTTCAGGCCTCGTACGATTCACGCCGGGGCCTTTGTATTTTGGGGTAGCACAAGGGAAACTACCCCAAAACCTATGGAGAAGCAATCCCACATGAGGGATTTCAAGGACAAGTGGTTCTGGATATATCTGGCCCCTGATAACGTGGAGAGGGATGCGCCGAATCCTTTGAAGGATGAAAAATTTCTTGTCCACCTTCGCTGGAACCGGAATCCAGAAGATCCCTATAACTGGCGTCGTGCCAAAGATTTAAGTTTGTCGCAGCACCGAGAGGCCGAGATAATCCGCCAGATTCGGCCCGGCATTCATTGGCGTGTGGCGGAGTTCTTGCTTGTGCGACTCGATGTCCTCTTCTGCTGGATGGATCAAGGGCCATCGTATTTACCGATTTAACTGCTGAGAGTGGTGAGATTTCGAAAACTGATTGCTAATTTTTTGTTATTTGTAGGAATGGCTCGTATTAAGTAGAAACTGAAAATTATTCCTGCAGTGGTAGTGGCGAGGATGCAGACGCCTGAGGCTGGTCAGCCCGTAGAGGCTGTTGGTCTGAATACGACAACGGAAGCGATACCGATCGTGCAAGTTTTCGCTGAGAGCTGGGCTCAGCAACTGCTGGAGCAGGGGAGCGTGGACCCTCTCACGTCCCAGGGGGCCATAAAGGCGGAGGCGGATGTTGTGGTTATTGAGACCACTCCTCCTAGGGTTGCGATCGCTGCGACTGATGCTGGGGCGCTCATCCTCAAGAAAAAGGCTCCTATTGCTAGGGGCATGGAAATAAGAGAGCGGGGGCAGAAGCGTCCCCATGACGAGGGTGATGCTGAGGGGAAGTCATCAAAGGGGAAGGCGCCTCTAATGGAAGAGGAGCAGGTCCAATGGGCCAAATATGATCCTCCCCTAGTAAGTAGCTCGGCCAAGTTCTATGTTCCTTTGTTTGTTTGCTTGTTTATTAGTTATTAAAGTTTATATGGATATGCTGTAGTTGTGGCGAAAGGTCCATGGGGAGGATGTACCCCTGATAAAGGCAGAGGTGCTGAGTGAGCTGGGGCACTACACCGAGCTTCCCAGTGAGGATGCTCGCTTCGGTGTTATGGGTCCCGCTGAGTTGGGGGCCTATGTGGAGCAGCAAGCTTTGCTTGTAAGTATTTTTGTTATCGTAGTCGAGTTTTTTTTTTCTTTTTTTTTGCTGAGATGTAATATGTGGTTGCACTTGGCGTCGAAGGCATTTTCTGCTGCTCACCAGGTGGCGAAGGCGCTGACTGAGGCTCAGCGCCAGGTGGAAGCTGCTTACGCTGCTTCTCAAGGCAGTGCCAAACGGTTGAGAGAGGCTCAGGTAGAGCGTCAAACGCTGGCTGAGATGGAGGAAACTGCCCGGAAGCTGGGCGAAGCGGGCAAAAAATAAGTCGAGGAGTTGGCCCAGGCTCTGAAAGATTTGGAGTACTCAGAGGGAAAGAGGAAGGTCCTGCTGAGTAACCTGCGGGCTTCAGAAGAGAAGCACGAACTGGCGCTGGCCGAGGTCAAGTCCGCTGCTGAGGCTGAGGAGAAGAGGCTCCAGGTGCTGATAGAGGAGGAGAGGGAAGGTAGAGCCCAAGTGACTAAAAACTTGGAGGATGCTGAGAGGGGGTTGGGGTATTGGAGGACCATTGCTGAGGATAAAACCAAAGCTTTGCAAGACCTCCAATATAAGCATGATCGTCATAAGGCCAAGTACCAGCTGAAGGTGAAGCAAACACGGGAAGATTGGCGGGAGGATCACCTCAGCTATCGGACCGCCTTTCTTCGCGCTGTGCGCGCTAAATTACCAGAGGCTGATATCGATGATCTAGCCCAATTGGCCCCTCCTGACGAATCCCTCGGTCACTGGGAGGAAGATGAGCGCATATTTGGCCCTCCCTCGCTGAAGCCGTCTTATTCAAATGTCTCTTCTGTGGCGGCTGAGGAGGAGAAAGTTCAGTCGTGATGGCCCCCTCGCTTTTTGTGCTTCGCCTTTTTATTTTTATTTTAAGTGTTTTATTTCTGTAGCCATTGAGTTCGGCTCATGTGAACTCAACCCTTTTTGTGAATAAAAACATTTTTTTCGCATGTCTTGTTCATTGCTGAGTTAGCAGTTAAGTTTTGCTTGCTTATGTTTTTTATTCTGGTCTATTATCAAGATAGCGAAATTTCCCCTTTTTCTTTTCGTGTTATGCTTTGGAGGATCTGCTTCCCTTTTTAATTTGTCTTGCTATGTTTTGCCGCTGGGAACTTGCTGATGTGTCCCATAGTTTTAATTGACTAAAGGTAATAGTGCGGAGGGGGTCTCGCTGATCTGACTCTACGAGCTATTCATCTTGCTTTAACTTCCAAGCGTGGGAGCGCCAAGGGGATCTCGCTGATCTGACCCTACGGGCTGCTTATCTTGCTTTAATTATTAAGCGTGGGAGCGCCGAGGGGATCTCGCTGATCTGACCTTGCGGGCTGTTTGACTTGCTTTAATTTCAAAGCGTGAGAGCGCTGAGGGGATCTCGCTGATCTGACCCTGCGGGCTGCTTATCTTGCTTTAATTATTAAGCGTGGGAACGTCGAGGGGATCTCGCTGATCTGATCCTGCGGGCTGTTTGACTTGCTTTAATTTTAAAGCGTGAGAGCGCTGAGGGGATCTCGCTGATCTGACCCTGCGGGCTGTTTGACTTGCTTTAATTTCAAAGCGTGAGAGCACCGAGGGGATCTCGTTGATCTGACCCTGCGGGCGGTTTAACTTGCTTTAATTTCAAAGCGTGAGAGCGCCGAGGGGATCTTGCTGGTCTGACCCTGCAGGCTGTTTAACTTGCTTTAATTATTAAGCGTGGGAGCGCCGAGGGGATCTCGCTGATCTGACCTTGCGGGCTGTTTGACTTGCTTTAATTTCAAACCGTGAGAGCGCCGAGGGGATCTCGCTGATCTGATCCTGCGGGCTGTTTGACTTGTTTTAATTTTAAAGCGTGAGAGCGCTGAGGGGATCTCGCTGATCTGACCCTGCGGGCTGTTTAACTTGCTTTAGTTTCAAAGCGTGAGAGCGCCGAGGGGATCTCGCTGATCTGACCCTGCGGGCTGTTTGGTTGGTCCATTTGCCCTATTCGAAAGGAGGAATTTGTAGGAAGCCGTATTCATATCATCTTAAAAAGCTTATAAGATACAATGTTCATGAAATGAATATACTAAATGTTATCCATGGAATAAATATACAAAACGTTTTGTCATGCTCCTGGGTAAAACTTTCGAAGAGATGCTGCGTTCCATGTGCGGGGTAGAATTTTTCCTCGAATGGTGGATAACTTGTAGGCGCCGTTTCGTATTTGCTTCATGACCATGAACGGGCCTTCCCATCTGATGCCGAGTTTCCCTCGTCCTTCTCGAGCTTGCAAATCTTTGGTGTTCCGGAGCACTAGCTCGCCTTCTTGAAAGGTTCGAGGTTTAATATTTTTATTGCGGATGAGAGCGATGCGCCGTTTATATTCTATCATGCGTATGAGAGCTTACTCCCGCCTTTCCTCTAATGAATCTAAGTTATTTCGTAGCAGATTATCGTTCAAAGCTCCTTCAATGTAATTTGCCACCCTTGCGCTGGGTGCGCTGATGTCAACTGGGACCACTGCTTCCGTTCCATAAGTAAGGAGGAAGGGCGTTTCCCCTGTCGCCATTCGGGGTGTGGTTCTGTAGGACCAAAAGAAGTGGTGCAGCTCCTCAAGCCATGCCGAACCGTGTTCATGAATTCTTGTTTTGATTCCTTCCAGGATGGTTCGGTTAGTCACCTCTGTCATGCCATTTGTTTGAGGATGGGAGACGCTGGAAAAATGGAGTTGTATTTTCAGCCTGCGGCAGAAGCATTTGAACGTATGGCAGTTGAACTGCGTCCCATTATCTGCTATGATTGTATGAGGGATGCCGAAGCGCGACATAATGTTCTTGGCGAAGAAGGAAGTGACTTGCTTCGGCGTAATGGCTGAAAGAGGTTCAGCTTCTACCCATTTGGTAAAGTCGTCAACAGCCACGATAATCCAATGTTTCTGTTGCTTCACCCTTGGTAAGGGCCCTACTAGATCCACTCCCCAGAGGGCGAAGGGCCACGCGGCTTGTATTATTGCCCTCGACCCAGTTAGGGCCGATGTTGCCTTGGCAAAGGCCTGGCAGGCTTCGCAAGATTGAACCATTTGCTTAGCATTATGCTCCATAGTTAGCCAATAGAAGCCTTGTAATTTCGCCCGTCGAACCATAGCATCTTTCTTCTCATGGGCGCTACAAAGGCCCTTTTGAACTTCGTATAGTATATAATCGACGTTGACTCGGTCCACACATTTCAGCCATGGGTGGGTTATGGATTTTCGGTACAGTTGTCCACTGATAATGGCATAGCGAAAGGATTTTCTCACTATTTTTTGGGCCTGGCTGGCATCGGCTAGTAGCTCATTGTGCTCCAGATATTTTCTGATTGGAGTAAACCATTCGTCCACTGCCTCCATCTGTAGTACCTCAGCGATGGTTATGCTGGGGGCATTTATCCGCAGCGGTACGCAAGGGAGTAAGATTTCCTGCTCTTCGCTTGAGGCCCCCTTTGCCAATCTGTCAGCTTCGGCATTCAGCGCTTTGGGAATCTGTTCAACGGTCATTTCTGTACCCTCCATTTAGATACTTTTAATAAGGGCAGTGATTCGGTTAAGGTATTGTCGCATGGATCTATTCTTAACTTGGTATTACTCGCCAAATTGCTTGACTACTAAGCCAGAGTCGTTGAATATTCTGACGGCATCGGGTTTGATGGCTTGGATGATCTCTAAGCCGAATATTAGTGCTTCATATTCCGCTGCGTTATTGGAGGTTTTGAACTCCAGCCTGGCCGCCTGCCGAATCACAATCCCCTTCAAGCCTTGGATATATACCCCAATTCCTACTACTGCACTATTAGAGCTACCATCAATGAACATTTTCCAAGCCACTTTTGGTAATTCTCTCTGGGGTGGAGCTTCTTGCACAAAATCTGCTAACGCTTATGCCTTCATTGCTGTCCTTGGTTCGAAGCGGACATCAAATTCGGCGAGCTTGAGAGACCATTCGGAGAGGCGTCCTGAGTTTTCGGGCGGGTGGAGAGCCTTCTTGAGCGGCAGGTCAGTTCGCACTATGATCGTGTGGGCTTGGAAATAGTGCCGCCACTTTTGGGAAGATATTGTCAAGGCAAATGCTAGCTTCTCCATGCGGTTATATATGATTTCGGCACCTTTCAAAACACGGCTCCCATAATAGACGGGAAATTGATCCGCCCCTTCTTCCCTAACGAGCACCATTCCTAGTGCCTCCTCCGAAATGCTGAGATATAGGTACAGTGATGTGCTGGCAACTGGGTGACTTAGTAGCTGCGGGGAGACCAGAAAGGATTTGATTTCAGCCAAGGCTACTGTGCAGACCTCTCCCCATATGAATTTCTTTGCTTTCAAGACTCTATAGAAAGGGGTGCATCGTCTTGCCGTGCAAGAAATGAAGCGGCCTAAAGCATTGAGTTTGCCATTGAGGCGCTGAATGTCCTTGAGGCTTCGGGGTTCTTGCAGCTGAAGTACCGCCTTTATTTTATCTGGGTTGGCCTCTATTCCCCTCTGCGAGAATAGGTAGCCCAGGAATTTTCCTCCAGTAACGTCGAAGGTGCACTTTTCTGGGTTCAGTTTTAGCTCGTATTTTTCCAGTAGAGTCAGCACCCGGGCTATGTCGGCAGCATGGTCTGCTTCGGCCTTACTCTTGATTATCATGTCTTCCACATACAATTCCAACTCCTTTCCTATCATATCATCGAATATTGCGTTGACCATTCTTTGATAGGTTGTTCTAGCATTTTTGAGACCAAATGGCATGACATTATAACAGTGTATCCCCTCATGGGTAATGAAAGAGGTCTTTTCCTTGTCCTCCTCGACCATCGGTATTTGGTTGTATCCCGAGGCTGCGTCCAGCATGGAATAAATGGCATAGCCCGCCATGGCGTCCACCAACATGTCTATACTTGGGAGAGGGTAGCTGTCCTTCGAGCATGCTTTATTTAGGTCTGTGAAATCCACACACATACGGAACTTCCCATTTGGCTTCTTTACTAACACCACATTGGCGATCCAATCCGGGTAACGGACTGTCTTGATATGTCCGGCTTCTAATAGTCGGGAAATTTCCTCCTCGATGTCTCTTTATCTTTCCAGTGCGTGGTTTCTCTGCTTTTGCTTCACTGGTCTCGCTTGAGGGAGGACATTCAACCTGTGTTCGGCGACATCCGGACTGACGCCTTTCAGATCTGTCGGGGTCCACGCAAAAGCCTGGATATTTTCGCGTAATGTCGCTAGGATCTCTTCCTTGGTCTTATTCGTCAATGCTCCTGATATGCGGATATCCTTCCCTTCCTCCAAAGTGACTGTTATCATCACATCCGCGGGTTCGGCAGTCGTTTCTAGATCAGGTTCATCTACTGACAAGGGCTCGGCCTTTAGGGACATTAAATATGTCTCTTGGGTAGCCTGTTGGTTTCCTCGAGCGGTGGCCACCCCCTGATGTGTGGGTATCTGTAGCGTGAGGTACCTGAGGTTAATGACTCTCTCGGATCCGATGATGAGGGGGCGTCCCAGGATTATGTTGTAGGCCAGCGAAATGTCTACAATCAAAAACTCTGCCCTAGTTTTCTATTTGGGATTACCATCCCCTAGCGCGATAGACAAGCTCACCGAACCACATACCCGAGTGGCATGCCCGCCAAGGCCAATAAGAGGTGCCTGATGTATGGCAAGATGATTGGGGTTTCCTCCCACAGCTTCGTATACCCTTCTAGTCATCACGTTGACTGAGCTCCCTGTATCTACCAGTGTACGGTGCACCTGGTATCCTTCCACCATCATTTCTATTACCAGAGCGTCATTATGGGGCAAAGGCTTTCTTTCTTGGGCGAAGGAGTAGCATGTCTCGCTTCCCCTGTTCGTGTTATCATAGTCAAATGTGTTCCTCTTCCTCTTTTTCTGGGTGGTCCAGCCGGATATCACGTGTATTATTCCCGGGGGGGTGGGCCGTCAGCGTTCTGTCTTCGCCTATGGTTTGTCTCCGTTTCGGGGCGAGGCGGATAGTTCGGCCTTTCATTCAGGCGAGGTGGTTGACAGCCTCGTTCATCTTCTCGGCGAGGCGGTTGATAGCCTCGCTCAGGGCGATGCCCGCCTCCCTGTTGTCCCTCTTTTTGTGAGGAAGGAAGGAAATGATTCAGCCGGCCCTCCATGACCTTCTTGTTCAACTCCCGAGCCAACTCCCTGCATTCTTCGGTATCATGTCCCTCACTTTTGTGGAATTCGCAGTACGTTCCTGGCTTTCCTTTATGCTTCATTCGGTGGGGGGGTATCGAATGTCTTCCCCATTCTTCTCGATCCACAACAGTACTTCCTTCTTCTTGACGCTGAAGGGATAAGAGTCCTCTGCTTCTATCCTCAGCAATTATGGCCGATATGCCTGACGGCTTGCTGTATCTCTCTTTCCATAATCCTGCCGTTTGGCAGGCTCCTCTCTTACCGTGGCCTCAATTTGTTTCGTGTTTCTTTTATGGGTTTCCCATCGCACCCACTTCCTAGCCTTCTGCATCAGTGCGGCAAGCATGGCAGGTCTCTCAGTCGAGATATCCTTTGCTAGATCGGCAGTTCCTCGCCATTGCCTCATAATCTACGTCTATGTTACAGTCTCTAACTTCCAGGGCTACTTTCTGGAACCTTTCTACAAAGTCGGCCAGTGTTTCCTCCGTTCTTTGTTGAACCATCTGCAAATCTTGGACCGTCCGACTGGGAGGAATGGAAGTGACGAAGTATACGGCGAAACTTCTGGCCATCATGTCAAAGTTTGTTACGGACCCCGGCTTTAGACTCTCGAGCCAGTGGGTTGCTGGTACTACGAGGGTGGTGGGGATAACTTGCATAGCATGGCATCCGTAGCATCAGCTGCCTCCATAACTTGTCGGAAATGGCGGACATGTGCTGTGGGGTCTCCTATCCCAGAATATTCTCTCAAAAGCGGCTGCTTGAACCCCTTCGAGAACCTTTCTGCGCGTATATGCGCACTTAATGGTAATGCTGTCTCCGCGATATCAGGTATGCCAGCTTCCATCTCCCTTTCTGCTAGAATCTCGCCCACCCTTCTGGCCATGACAGCCTCTAATTCTTTCTGATCCAGCCGATGTTTCTGAGGAACCTCGTGTCTGGACTCCACCGAACTCCCTTCGCTAATCGAAGGTTCTTTGGAAGGTGCCTTGTGCGCAAAGTCTTTTCCTTTTCCACGAGATCCTCCCTCTAACTCATCTCCTGGCTTGGTAGACCTGGTTTTTGCTTTTTCCTTGGTCATCGAAGTTCCTCCTCTTTCCGGTGTTCTGAGGCGACGGTATGTGTACCGTGAGCGGTCCTGTTTAGTCGCGGGTGGGGAACTTTGCAGCGTGTGTCGCATTTCCGATTCATTTGTTCGCCTTTCCTTCCAGAGTTTTCTAAGCACTTCTTGTTCTTCTTTTCGTGAATGCAGGATTTCATTCATCATGCTCTGCATGAGGGCCATAACTGCGTTCTGTTGCTCGTTCTGCTTGATAAGCATGGCCATCATATCTTGCTTTTCTGCTTTCCGTCTTCTTTTTTCGCCCATTTTTGGTCTCGAGGAGCTGGGTGTTTCTGCTTGTATCGGGAGAACATCAGTGACCGCCTTCGCCGTTCCTGCTTTATCTCGGGGTTCTGGGGTGTCTAGGAATAGGGTGGTTCTTGGAGGAGGAGATTTCATCAGTTGGTTTGGGGGAGTAGTCATCGTTTAAAGTCGAGGTACACGCTCATCACACCAATTTGGTATCCTTCAAAGGTGATCTTCAAGCCTTGGCGTATTCACGAACCCTGCACACAAGCCTCTGGCTGGAAGTGTTTCCGGCAAAGGCCCTCCGACGATCTAGTTAGTAGTTTTAAGAAGATGGTGTACTTTTAGGATCCAAAATCTTACCTCTGTAGTGGAAGACTTGCTATTTATAGGATTGCATGTAATGATGAGGTGTGGAGCCCATCTGTAAGAGTTACACATGTGGCAAGCTGCTTGGGGGTCTTGTCCACCGTCGGAGCATTAAATGATTAATCTCTGCCAGTCGGTACTGCATTTAATGCGACAGAGGAGAGAGAAAAGTGTCAGAGTCGGTGTGGGTTCTGAGGATGGTGTCTCGGCCTAAGCGTGGTGGGTAACGCCGAAGGTCTTTTAATTTGTGATGCTTTACCTCGGCGCGATGTGACGCTGATGAGGTATCGGCGCGCAGTTGTGCTGAGACGTTCCTTTGTTTCTCATGCGGCTATTTGGGCTTTTCTTAATGGGCCTTGAGGCCTCTAATTGGCCTTGATACCATACTCTAAATGATACTTGTGCTTTCAGGTTCTGATTTGGCTGCTAAGTCAATTTTTTGGAGTAGACCAATCATATGGGTACGATCAAGGTAATTTTCTAAGCTTTGAAATTCTCTTATCAACTTATATTCAATGCGTATTAGTTTGTAATTTTATATTACCAACGAGCTATTTATCGTATTTAACGAGTGATTGTTTATAAAACTCAGTTTTCTTTAATTTACCTTAATATTGAGCAATTTTGTGTTTCAAAATTTTGAATGGACTAATGGTTAATGGGGATCGCTGCAGGGATGTATGCCATCAGAGGCCCAATGGTCTGAATTCTTTGATAGGCTCTCACCGACTTATGCATTGGCATCAACCAACGAGGTAGATTATAATAAAATATGTCTAGTTATTGGACAGTTGGAAAATATCACGGGGCCAATGAGTGTCTTATATTGTATGGATATCTCTTCTTCTAGATGCATGGTTAATGACTACCCTATAAAGACATTGCAGCCTACCCTTGAATTTGTGGGCGTTCATGGCAAATTTTTCCACAACAGCTTTGTAGTTGTAGGGTCTAAATTGTTTATGTTCGGTGGGTATGATATTGAAGAGGAAGTTTGGTCAGGCAGTTGGAGTTATTATGATTTTAGCAGAGCGATTTACTCTGA
>CATIWQ010128788.1:0-18949 GCA_949673415.1 Euphorbia schlechtendalii | reverse complement strand
ATCATTGATCATTTTACTCCCAAGATTCATCTAGTTTCTGCACTTGCATAAAAAATAACTACATACCATATGAAATCTTTTATATGAAGTATAAAATGACTTTAAACCATATCATTTTATAAGTAAAAATATCATGATAATTAGTGTAATTATACACTTATCACTATGATGGATGTTTAGCTACTCCAATATCGAATTGGTAATTAGGTTGACTAAACTCCCTATGTCGATGAGGACCATTCTTACTATGTATTTTTTTATCAACGTCTCAATGATCAAAGGGTTTGTGTGAGGCTTCTTTACTAATGAGTGCCTTTGGCAGGCTTTGAAGAGGTCCACGTCTCTTCCCGTTAGGTCTAATACTTTGGGTTTCTTGGAGGACGGCTCGAATTCCAGGCCCCCCGCTATCACCATTATCATCCCTTTTGCTCTTTGTGCCTTACTATCCCCGTTCTTGGACGGTTCCGGGGTATCCTTCTTGTCTTCTCTTGTTATTCCTTACTGGCTAAACTTCCCTACTCGAATTAGGGCGTATACTTCATCGACCAGCATTCAGTAGTCATTCATATGATGTCCTCTAGCACAATGAAACTTGCAATAACTATCCTGATTTTGGCCCACTGTCTGGCCTTCTGGCACCTTGAGGAATCTCACGTTCCTTTTTTTGTTGGTCTTTTATATTGCTATCAGTATTTGGCTAAGTGGGGCATTTAAAGCCGATCTGTTAGCTAGTAGGACGTCTCTTTTGTAGGGGTGAGAAGGCTTTCTAATCGCTCACTCATCCCTTCTATCAGAGTACCTCTCCTCACCCCTACCTTTTCTAGATTTGCTCATTCCATCCACCTTGATCATGCTTTTTGCCATGGCTATCATTTGAGTGGTATCTCTAGGCCTTCTCATAATGATCTTAGTGTAAAGCCTGCCATTCCTTATTCCTTGAATGAGGGCTTCCTTAGCGGTAGTCCAGTCGAGGTCATCCGTGCTGATGCAGACTTCGTTAAAGCGATGGATATAGGACCTGAGTGACTGGTCTAGCTCTTGCATGACCTCATAGAGTTACCAGCTCACATACGAGTCGCTGGGTCGATCCGAGGAAGTGCTTACAAAAAACTTAGCTTATTTGGTCCTAAGAATTGATGAAATTAGGTTTCAACTTGTGAAACCAATATGCGACGGGACCAGTTAGCTTTTACTCTAAGTACCTGTATACGTAGGCTTTCGGGGCATACATCATTTAAATCTTGTTTATGTAGTGCCTCACGTGCACTACCGGGTCATCTTGACCATCGTATAGTTTAGCAAGTACGAGGGCAATGAAATACGGGTTTAGTTAGACTCCTAGGATCTTCTTGGTGAACGGGAACAGCCTCTTTTCTACCAAGGATTCATGGTATGGCATTGCTAGATCCTTAAGCAGCTTTTTGAGGCTTCCTTGTAGCTTGGGCTCAATCTTCAAGTCACTATCCCCTTGTTAGCGTTATAGCTTAGCTCAGATCTAGAGGGTTGGTGTGATGGAACACATGGGGCTTGAGTGTAGGGGTTCATCGAGGCTAACAGGGTGGCTCGAAGGTATAGGGCATCTACATCCCCAGAGGTGGCGTTGGAGCTCCGATTGGAAAATAGGGGTTGCCGCTAGGGGTGTTAAAGGCTTGGAACATTCCCATTATATGTGCTTGCATTACGAGATTCGAGGCGACGCTTGGTTAAGGAATGGTCATTTTTGTCTGCGGGGCTGCAACTATAGGGGGCACAACATGCATCTTGATAGCTGCGGCTGCGATCCAGTTATCGTGAGGCAGGAAAAACTCTCTAGCTAGGTTATGACGATTTGAGCCATCATCAAGGATTCTTTGGAGGGTAGCCATCTCAATGTTATATTGCTCTACGAAACCCGTTCTAATGACCTGTTGTTATTTAGGTGAGATATTATACTCCCTAAAGATTTGCAGCATCTGTTCCACAGCGTTGGGTGGAATAGCGTCGCGTGGGGGTGTTGGGGTTGGTCCGTCGGTGTTTGTCAGACCATCGAGGGTATTTTGGACAACTCTGGTGTTGGAGAGATGATGGTCATCATTGATTTTCACCATTTTGGGATGGGATTCCTGTACTAAAAGAGAGAATACGATATTTTTTGCAATTTAATTTGTTTAAATTTGCAAAAATATAAGGAATCGATAACTAGAAATAAATGTTGATAGAAATAGTGATATGTTAATAGAGATACTTATTGAGTTATTTATGAAGTTGTGTTGCAAACTAAAGTTCTCACCGTAGCAAGTAAATTTAGTCCACGCTCACCGCACCACTGAAAGTTTTGGTAAATTTGACCTAAGCGCTTGTGGAACTTCAGACACGTAGAATTGATTGAAGGAGATTAATCTTGCAATACAATAAAAGATCAAAGGGTCGAGGCTTGTCCCCGGGGGAGTCTCCGATGCCTAAGTCAGTAAATAGGAAAGCTTGTTAAATATGAATGATAAAGTCAATTGAGAGTGTAAAAGAGTAATTAACCTTTAATGATGGCAGGCCTCCTTCTATTTTTAGGCTTTTGATGATTCCCCAAATCGTGGTAGTTGGAGGATTCAAAATGGGATTGTGATCCCTAAAATAAAGGAGGACTTGGTTTAATCTTTATCCTCTCTACATTTCTAGAGAGTTGGTGTTTACTAGTTTGACTACTTCTGCCAGCTTAGTGGACGCCGTCTCAACATCAAGGCAGATGTTGCAATGTGTGATTGAGTTCACCATACGAGGCATATCAAGGCGGTCCGTCACCAAAGAATAGCGTTCAGTTCAAGGAATGAGCCATCAACTATAACTTGAAATTGAGGCTTGTTGTCGAAAATATAGTTTCTTATCAGTAATTATGGCATAGTTAGACAAAAATAATCAAATTTCAGTGAATTACAATTTGTTATATTTGAGAGTTTAATGTTAGATCAATTGAGAGTCAATATATCAATTCAATTTCAGCTTTGTTCGAGATCTAATCCAATGAAAATTATTGATGTATGTCAAGATTTCAAACAGATGATCCAATTGAGTATCCTCTTTTTATAACGTTAATAGTGAAGGAAAGTGTATGATTTTTTATGATTTCAATTTGTATGGTTTTTTTTTGCTTTTTATGTATACAGTTTATAATTTGTACGGTTTTTGATTTTATATACCCTACCATGTTTTTTGTATGATTTATTTATACAGGTTGTATAGCCTAATGTAAGAAAGAATGGTATAGTAACACAATACCTAGATCTGAATATAACAAAGATCAATAAAATTCATGATTAATAACAATCTCCGAAAATACTAAAGATAATATCATATCAATGTGGTTTAAATAGGTGGAGTTAAATTTTTTTTCCAAAAAACTTATTGTTTCGTAATCCGATTTCACCAAGACTCTACATTCTCAATCCTGTTGTATTGAATTGTTGTATATGATTGTTGATTTCTGCATATCAAAAAAATTTCATAAAACAGTCACATTATTTTCTAAAAGCATATAACCCTATTAAAATACATTGTTGTATGGTTTCATGGAAAATTTACCTTGAAATGTTGTACCAGGGCGATCTTTCTCGTAGAATTTCTTTTCCTCATCTTCTTTTTGTTCCACAAAAATAAGAACCTGTTGTTCATTGAACAAACTAATCAGTATTACAAAATATCTAACACCCTAACAATTAAGTTAAACAGATTACAAATGATACACTCTGTTCATAAACTGATCAATTAAACAAATTCTAAGCTTGAAACTCATTAATGGTAATCTATACAAATTCACGATAAACCATACAATTACTAAGCTTAAAACTATACAAACTTTACATTGTCCTCAGTTTTACCATACGAATTCATAAAACAAATCAAATTTCAAAATTTATAAACGGTAAACTATACAAATTAAAAATTCACACAAATTATATGCTTACAACTATAATATCTCTCTGTAACCTATACAAATTCACAACCTTGAAACCTATACAAATTCACAACCCTTTAAATAAACCAACAATTTCAAATTCTAATTAAACCCCAACCATATAAACTATACAAATTCAAAACCATTCAAAGATCACTTGGTTTTATTAAACCCCAAATTTCATAATATCTTGACACTAGAAGGGAGGTGATATATATGAGCCCTAACATATGTAATTTGACAATATGAATTGTCAACCCATATAAACCATACATTTTCGAACTCATATGAACTTCAATTTGTTTAAATAGAAAACTTACCTACGAATCGGAAATCCACTTCTATGATTTCAGATGTTATTGCTTGTTGTTAACGATACTGAGATAGCTGGTTTTATGCAGATTTTTCCTTTGATTGATCTTCATGAATCTACTTGTAAGATTTATGATGTCATTTCTTATTGTTAATGATGCAGTAAAGATCTTAACTAAGGCGCGTTGATGTGAAATCATCTGCTTCCTATTCGGGTGCAGTAGAGTTCTTTTAGGAATCGTGGTTAATGGCGTCTAGGAAGTTAATTAGTGGAAAATGGGTATTTTCTTAATTAGTTTATTCAATTGAGGTATTTTGTTAATTGTATGGGTGCAAGCTTGAAACACATATCTCATATAGGGTATTTATAAAAAAGGGAAATACAAGTGAATCCCCTTTTTTAGTAAAATATTTTTCCTTTTAAGCACAAGGAGATATTATGTTTGTTTCCCTTCCTTTTTTAAATTTATGTTTTTTACCTCTTTTTGTTTTTCACCTCTCTCTCCCTCATTACCATCTTTCCATCTCTTTCTTTCTATCGAGCTCTTCTTCCTCCCTTATGTGTTTTTTATTTCTTTTATTTTTTGCTTACTCCTTGATTTCTTTTCATCTTTTTTCTTCTTATGGTTTTAAAACTGAGTTATGGTTTGTTGATTTGTTGATTTCCCTTTTCGATTTGTTTTGATTTTCTCTCTCCTTCGATTTGTTCCGACTTGTTTAGATCTGTTAATTTCATTTTCAATTAATTCCATTTGTTTTTATTTGCTTTACTCCTTTGATTTATTCCGATTTGTTTAGATCTATTAAGAAAATGATTTGTTTGATCTTCTCTTCATCTTTCTCTGGATCACGATTTAGTTTGTTCATTGTTACATATCACGATTGAGTTTGTTCATGTGATTTAGGTTGTATTCTGTGATTTTCTGATGTCAATTAGCATTTTCAGATATGATTTTACAGATCAAATTTTGTTTTGTTTCTATTTGATCATGTTCTTATTGTTACAGTTGAACAAATTTTTCCCGATTTCATTGAGTTTGTTTCTTTGATTTTTTTGTTCCATATCAAATCTTGTGTTTTAAATACAATCCAGACGACTGCTTTCAGTTATGACTATAAAATTGTTTATGGTGTTCTTAGTCACTAGTTGATGATGGGAACACATTTATTCTAAATGACACCAATCAAGTTACTAGAGTTGATGGCGCATAATTGGAGGAAAATGAAGTGTATGTAGTAGCTACAAATTTAGTGAAGGCAAGATAATTGCTGTGGCATTAAATAGCCAAACTCTTATTCTTGTAATTCTCATTTCATTTTATAATTAAATATATTTGATGTATTTCTTTTTGCAGCTTGAGCTATTGGATGAAAACGTACTACCATCTACAAGAGAGTAGTGGACAAGAACTATAACTTTAAAATGAAAGCTAATAGATTTTTTTAATGAATGTAATAAGAAATGTCCTTTAATGTTTATCTTTTATCATCAATGTTATAAGTATAGTGATTGTCGTGTGATTGTTGTTTATTTTGATTGTTTTTGTCTTTCTTGCCTTCCTTTTGAATTCAGTTTAGGATCGTCTCATTATACCTGGTATATTGATCATTATACATGGTATAACAAATTATATGAAAACAAGTATGATTGTTGATAATTTTGTTATTTTTATTTTTCCGACTTCCATTCGAATCCAATTTCACATCGTTTCATTAAACCTGGTATAATGACTATTATACCAGGTATAATGACCATTAATACACAAAAATATTCACATAATTGGAGATAAAGAAAGTATAAAGATCAAGTTTCAGATTTCACATTTGAATAGTAAATGGTCATAATCCTAGGTATAATGATTGTTATACCTGGTATACGAGTTTTTATACCTGGTATATATGCTATTACATTCTTATATTTGAAAACAATACTCAATTTTACACCAAAAATCATATTATGAATTTCTTATACATGGTAAAAGAATTATTATGTCATTATATTGACTATTATACCATTTATAATCAATGTTATACTATAACAAATTTATATCACTTTGAAACTTTATTGGATTGGCTTCAATGGTAACATATCATCTATTTCAGATACATCTTACATTTGTTGCTTTTTAATTAGTCAACTTGTTATTGAAACAACCAAAAGCTATTATAACATATGTTATACCTAGTATAAAAGATGTTATACCTGGTATAAAAACTATTAAACCTAGTATAAAGCTAATTAAAAATCACACAAAGTTACAATATCTTGAATTCCTCGTAAGATAACATGTTTTATCTCATCTTTTCCCGCTTCAACAAATGTTTTTCTTGTTATCCCTCAAGTACGAATCAAAATCTATGAACTTTTTAGCTCAACATCTTGGGAGAATTGGCATTGATTTCTATCAATTGAGTAGGGTGGCTGATCACAAAACAAAAACAAGTGGACCATAAGTCAAAAGAAGTGCAACAAAAATCCCAATTATAAATCATAGTGTAACACTCAATTCGCTTAAAAAATATTCAAAAAAGCTAATTAATGTTTCAATTCCAATCAATCCAAGAAGATGAGTAACTAAATGTTCGGATGCTGATTTGTTCCTAAACCAACATATTCATGTAAAGTAGCCACAACATTCATAATTGTCCTATATTCAATAATTAGTAATTATCATACTTGCATTATCAATTAGAGTCTCAAAGACTTGACTACAGAAAATGGTCGATTGAATGGATCTAAACAAATCAAAACTAGTATGGTACACAACTACCATGTTATAAACAAGACAAGAAAGGGGGAGGGAAGGCTAAGGTAAGAACAACATAATAGTCACCAAGCACTGATAGTACACATAATTACTCAACAAGTTAATGCAACACCATTTATCCACAAGCACAACTATGATGTTATATCTAGTGACAACAACCAAGTTTATGTGAGAAGACTAAGAAAATTGATCAACTAACAAGAAACTAAACTTCAGATTTATTTATTGTTTCACTGTAACAAATTGAACATTATTCGGGCTAAAATCCAGGAATCGATAATCTAGCTATTCACCAGTAGAAAAATCAGAAAATAATCAACACAAGTTATGAAGTAAGACCTCTATAATATTAGGAAATCAAACAAAACTGAGAATGACAATACTCTAGCAATTACAAAAAACTTACATAAAGCAAGTGATGGCTGAAAGAGGTGTATCATCGAGGCACGGAGAGCAGCAGTTCGACGGGTAGAGAAAGTGAGCAAACTAGAGAAATACGGTGACTAAAGTAGTGGCACGACGGCTTTAGAAGCAGCAACATGGCAATCAGAGGACTAGTGGAGAAACATCAAGATGAGATGTGGCACGACGGCGAGAGGAGATGTGGCGTGGCGGCAAGACACAGCGCTACGAATAGAGGAGCAACGTGATGGCAAGAGGAGCAGTGGTGACACGATGGTGTGATTTGAAGCATAGTTGAAACGTGGCAGCGATGGAGAGGAGACGGTGGAGAGGAGGAGGCGAAGGAAAATGCAAAACTGAGGCGTACTGTTGAAGTTAATGGAAAACAAATAAAGATTGTTAATGACGTATTAACAAAAAGAAATTTTAAATTGTGGGCTTCAAAAAATTGGCACATGGCATTTGTTTGTTATAAATATTTTATCCTTTTAGCCTAAGTACGTAAAATCCCTATAAAAAACCCTGTATCTCTTTTCTTTTGGACTACTTATCACTATAGACATATCAGGATGGACATGAATTTCGGGCCCGGTTTAGATTCATAGATTCAAATCTGTTTTTTAGCATATGAGCTATCTTATTTTAGATCCATTGGATTTGGACTGGATTTGGACCGAATAAAAAATATGGATCCAGTACTATTAGATTTTTTTTAGAGCTCCGTATCGAGATCCATTGTATGTGTATATATAAAAGAAAACATAACCGTATTATTACCCTGTATTAACTATTAGTTACTCTCATACTTTGTATATTATTACCGCCTCCACTGCTCTAAGATTTTCAAGTTTTAACTCTCAAAAATCTTAGCCAAAATTTGAATTCACCTTTGTAAGTGCCACTCCTCTTTTCTATTAGATATATTTCTTTTGAATTTTTCATAGAGTACTTAGCTATCATATTTACGATTTTTGAAACTACGTGGTAAAATTTTTTTGTTGAAAATTAAGATAATGATTTTTTAGAACAAATTTTTTTGTTGATATATTCTCTCTATGTATTTCTAAAAATTAATTTTTACAGATCCATTTTGGACCCGGATCCTTGGGATAAGGGTGTATAGAACCAAACTGAAACCGAAAACTAAACATGATCAGAATAAAAAAATCGAACTGAACCGGTTTGATTTTAGTTTTTAAAACTATAATATTTTTGTTTTCGGTTCGGTTTCAGTTTTGTAGTAAAAACCGAAGTAAAACCGAACCGAACCAAACAACATATATAAATAATAAATTTTGTTTTTAAATATTTACAGTTTATATACACTCAAACTAATGTTAACACTATTTTACTTTCATATTTTTCACATTCTTCTTTTTATCAATGTCACTCTCTTTATTAACTAACAAATCGTCATTATTTACTATCACTTCATTTTATATTTATAATTGAATGATAATTATATTATTTTATTTTGTGTTGTTGATTTTTTGTTTTGCAGTTATTCAAATTTACGAGATACAATTGAAATATTAAATTTAGGGAAATTGTGGTTTTTATAACATATGAAGTTTTACTTTAATAAAATATCCTTTTCAGACCTTTTTATTTTTTTTACCCATTTTTAATATTTCTTTTAATAAAATACCCATTTTATTAAATTTTTAATGCCTTTTGTATAGTGTTTTAATTACAACTGTTTCTTCATTTTTAATTAACATTATTATAGCAGTTTCTGATTTTGTAAAATTCTCCTTTCTCATTCACGTTTGTTCATCATATTTGTTGATTCCATATTTCTGTTTCTTCTTGTTTCGGTTTTCATTTTCATTATAAAGCCATACAAAAGTAGCAAAACGAGTCTTCAATAGTACAGAATGCACATTTTAATTACATAAATGACCATACAAAATTAAGTGTGTAACCATAAACCCATACAGACACTACACATTATATCCTTACAATCAAATAAAATTGGAAAACAAGTCTTAAAACGTATAGATTACATATTATACCTATACACAAATTTTTGTATATCCTTACAATCAAATCAAATTGGAAAACAAGTCTTAAAACGTACAGATTACATATTATACCTATACACAAATTTTTGTATAGATATACAAATTTTTGATATATTGAAATGTAAACAATACACAAATTTACTTGTTTTTTTTATCCTTGTCGAATATTTGTTTCTTTAGGTACTTCATTCTGAGCTCATTCATACGGGGCTTCCACAAAAACATCCTTCGTCTGAATACTTCATCTTTGTATCTTACCTTTTCACATATTAGTCCACACTTGCCCTACATATTTCGTACAACCATAGTTGGAAAATGTATGTCATACCTTTTATTCTGTACGAGGACGGTTGTTTCTCATTCCTTCCATTATTTTTCATTCCTTTTATTGTTTCCTTGTAAGACAACACTCCCCAAGATATATATTTATACTTCCCCCTAACTACACAGTCCATAATCCACAATGGTATCCCACTATATGGGTCAACTCTCATCACAAAATACGATATGAAGTAAATCAGTGCTAATTTGAACATGGTTTTGTCATCTTTTACGTTAGGCCAGACTGAATCCTTGAGCAGTAATCCATGAATGTTAGTGTTCACCACTTTTCGACTGATAAGTTTAATAGTTTATGTGCAAGATTCGGCTATATATCAACGACGCCAAAAACTTGTTCACGTAAAATACAGGTGTTGTCAATACCCCTTATCAAAATAGAAAAATGATGATAACTGCAAGTATACAGTTGCGATGTAGTTTTGAAAGATATCGATCCCACAGGGAATGACTAGTTTTAAAGATCAACAAGGAAGATAAAATAAATAAAATAAAATAAATTTGATATTTTGGGTAGGAGGATTAGAATGAAGAATGACTAAATATAGGTATGAAAGATTAGAGAATCTAAATATATAGATTTTCCCTACGAAATAAGGATAGCAGAGAAAACATGCAAGTTCAACAAAGATGTTACGATTCACTAAATTAATCTAACAGACTCGGTTCTAAATATTCAGATGTTCAATTATTTGTCGAAGAGCAACATGTGAAATGACTTTTCTAAACCTAGCGCAAATGAATTAAGACGATTATATAAACCTGAACAACATCAATACTATGCTTAGTACGAGTCGCTCTCACATAGCCACATTTAGCAAGTTACCATTCCAAAAATGTTGGCTCACTAAACAGCGTTGTATCACAGATCCAGTGATTACACACGATATTGTTAACCCCGAAACTACTCTTAAAATTAACTCCAACGCATATAACTTGATTAATATAAAAGACTTAACACGAAATACGCATTATGACACATAGATATATCATAAACTTCGAAATAGAAAGTATACGCAGAAAGCAAAGCAAAGTTGTAAGGTATGCAAGTGAAAGCTAAAGTTGATCAAACCGTATCCACTCTTTAATGGGAGTCGTCAATTCCCGCAATTCTTGCTTCTGCTTTGAATTCGGTCTTGGCCCATACAGAACCTCTGCTAGGATGCTATTCTTTGCGAATATCGAACAAACGAGTGTTGAAGAATGAAAACTTTTATTGATAAGTGATTTGCAAGTACACTTATACAACACTCGCTCGAGAATATAGAGAAATCTAGTTATCGAAATAAGGATTTGAATCACTTAAACATTTTCTCGCTAACACTTATGAACATAGAGAATTCTCTATCTATACACACACTATATTTAACCCTGGTCTTCTTGCAACGTCCACTCCACTAATTTGTGAATTTTTGAGCCTATTTATAGAGTTCGAAGGGTTGCATCTATCCAAACAAAGAGTTGTGTCTATTGGTGAATGATTGCATAACTTCATTGTGATTGGTTGAGAGGTTTCAATCTAATCCACAATGGATAGACACCTTTTCATGATTGGTTAACTTCTGATAAGTGTCTATTCGTTGGTAGTTGATGGCGGTTGATCATGCTTATCTGGCATTTTGTAGTTAAGAAGATAAAATAAGAAAACCGTCCAAGTCGAGACCGTGAATCTTTGATTGGCAGACTTCTGTTTTGAAGAAGAACAAGTCGCGACCGCGAATGGTTGTCGCGACCGTGAATTGCATTGTTCTTCAGAATTCTCCTTGCAACTTCACCGATCTTTAACAGCTTTGATCTTAAGCCAAATCTTTAATTTCCATGCATCTTTTTGCACATTTTTCACTCTTTTTTCATAGAATTCCACTTTAGATCATTTTACTCCCAAGATTTACCCTGTATCTGCATTTGCATAAAAAACTACATACCACGTGAAATCTTTTATATGAAGTATAAAAATGACTTAAACTATAATGTTTAGTGTGTAAAATTAATATGATATTAAGTGTAATTATACACTTATCATACCCCCACACTTAACTTTTGCCTTGTCCTCAAGGTAAATTCAATAGAAGTGTATAAATTGGTAAACAAGTTCGTACCTCATTTAGCAAAAGACTATTGCAGTGAGTACCACATTCCACGTTGCAAAAGATTTCAAGTAGAAGTTCGAAATTTCCCACAAATTAGTAATGTGCAATTTATATAGTTTAGTTGCATACCTTTGCTCTTAATGGAGAGTCAACCAAATCGCATCTTCATATAAGTGTTATATGTATACTCGAATATTACATTCTTTTAAGCATAGTATAAAGTATAAAGGACATAGAAAGCACACTTTGATTAATTTCTCTCAAGGTATTTTTAAGTAACCTAGGATGTTAAAACACTTTCATTGGTTTCATTTTATGCTCCATACCACTCTCCCCCTTTTTCAGTGATCACATTTGATGTTCCATACCACTCTCTCATTTTTTTTCTTTTAAGCATATGCTTTTGAAGTACTTTGTACTTTGCACCCATTTTTTGTGCTATGCTTTCTTTTCTTTTTTTTCACTCAATGAATGGTTGTAGTTTCTGCTCGGTACCATTCCTCACCTTTTGCATAACTCATTGGTTATCCTCTCTTTCTTTTGATTTTTCTTTAATACCCTCATCCTTTATTGATCAATTTCAAAGTATTATGGTCATAGTTTCCTAACACTTTAAACACACTCAATACTTATAGGACTTATTCGAGATTTGCATATAAAACTCATAGTAAGAATATCATTAGATATTACTCCACTTAGACTTATCGGAAGCATTAAACTAACACTACAAGAAAATCAGTGATCTGCAACGGAAATTGCAACAGAAATGATGTTTTGCAACGGATTTGCAATGGCATGGCTTCCGTTGCAATATAGGTGCTTGCAAATCACTTTGCAACAGTTTTCAATTCCTTTGCAAAGTTGCAACGAAAATGTTTTCCATTGCAGATTGTGTTGCAGTTTTGCAAGTGGATTTCACTTGCAATTTTCCATTGCAGATTTGCAACGGAACTTTTCCTTGCAAAATAGCTTCTTGCAGAACTGCAAGTGTTGAACCCTTGCAATATCCGTTGCAAATTATTTAATAGAAAAATAAAATAAAAATGGTGGAACAAATATATTATTTGGATTGAAGGGAGCTACTCATATAGATTTTATACGATTCCATTCTAATGCATGTATTATTAAGATTAATAGCATTTCAAGAGCCTATTGTAAATATAAGAAGCCATAATATGGCTTCTTATATTTACAATTGATCTAGCAATACTCCACTTTTGGATGTACCCACTTTTTCTACATTCTTGTCAACTTTTTTATCAACCAATTATACATACATGTTGCAAAGGGATTCAAAGTACTGTCTATTTATTATTTGGTATGCTAAAATACCCAAGTATAAAACTTACAGCAGGGTGGAGAGCAACAAAACATCAGAAAATCAGTAAACCAAACAATGAAACTCAGAAAACCAGTACCTATACATGTCAAGGAACATCAGACAAATTCTGAACAAATTGCTGAGTCATTTAAAAATGAAGAACATGCTGTATGAAGCATGAACCGAAACGGATCCACAAAGACTGTATACCTTTGATAGTCCAGTAAAGTTAATTGGTAGCAAATTTGAAGAAGCTTCTTTGTCTTGATCTGGCGTGAGGACAACAGAGGTATCTTCCTGAAGGGAAATTGGATGCTCAGTTGTATTGACAACGTGCAATTCCGGACCCACTGTATCTAGCATGACCTGGAATCAAAGCCAAATAAATTGATACTCGAGACAAACTGAAGCATAATATTGGCAAGTAAAATCGCATTCTTAGTTAGGGGTAGTGGTAAAAAAACTTATAACATCCTAAAGTAATAATCAAATAGTAAGGTCCATCTAAAAAAAAGTTATTGTTGAATTCTATTCCAAGGCATAATCAGAATCTTTTGATACAATGAAACTTTGACACAAAATGTTAACACGAAAAAACCATTGTCATGTTTCTTAAATTATTCACAAACACGTAAGTAGTCCCTCATACAAACTCAGATATCAATGTCACTATACTGCACTTTCTAAATCATACATCATAGATCAGTAGTGCAATAAAATATGCAAAAAAGGGCCTAACTCAAGTAGTTTGAATAGGAAAATACTGACTGCACAGAGCTTCTTGGTGCTCTTGACAGCTGCTTTGAGATTTTCCAAAGTCTCTTGGTGATATTCAACGTTGCCCAATGAAAAATCGAAGTGCACCACTGTACAACAAAATGATATTATGAAAGCCAAAGTACTTCATATATATGTACTCCAGTCTGGACTTGATTGTGTTTCAATTTTATTCCATCTAATTCAGGCACATCATATTATATCAAATCGCATAAAAAGTTTTTTTCAATATGCGACTCTCGTCACCAAAAACTTTGCACAAAGAAAACTTAAATGAACTACAGAATACACTGCTAAGACTTTCAAAATCAAAAGGAACGAAAAAGGAGAAAGGAAAAACAAAGAGTGTCAGTACCAGACATCCCTGCGTCCCAACAATCTTTGTCATGGCAGGGAAAAAATTCTGCATAAGATAATCAATTTATAATCCGATCCTTGAGCTCAAGAGCAATTACTTACCTAAAATCACAGTACTGTCTACAACAAAAAACCAAAGCACTCCGATCAAGAGCACATCCAATTTACATCATTGAACATATATCATGAAATTAGCCAAACAGCCCGATATGCTCTGTTAACGAGGGAGCTTAACTTTTTAGATCCCACAAAATCTGATAATTTTAACATTTTCTAGAGAGCCAAACAGATCAGTAAACTGAATCAAAAATCTATTACATGCAATCAACCAGAAACTCCTCCACCGCCAGAAAAAAAAAGTTCAAAAAGAAAGAAAACAAAATTCGAATTCATAGGTAATTTACCAAACACTTTAAATTTTTCTAACTATCAGTGATTCTTAGCAACCAAACACAACTGCACTTTAACAGAACTTCAAAAAGGAAGTAAAACAAATCGGTTAAATTACTCCGGCAAGCAATAAGTAAACGCAATTGAATTCTTCAGAGATCTTGAAACATGAAATTAACTTACCGGTTTTGATGGTTTTCAAAAAAAAGCCATCCTTATAGGCTCCTCAAGAAGCAAATGGTTTGAATTCATTTTCAAATCTGCAAGAAAGTAATCGAAACTGGATATTAAATGAAATTGTGAAAGGAAAATTCAGTAGCTGATCATGAAATTGATTTAGAGTAGAGCAGAGCTTTGACTCCTCTTTTGCTACATAAATGGTTGCCTCGTTATATATTTAAAAATTTCCATTCGTACAAGAGATGTTTTCTAGTATGTGCGTCCTCATTGAAGAATCACTGCACGCCATCACAAACTCTTAGGAACTAGAAAAATAGAGCAGTTTTTCAAAAAAGTTTTATAGGAAAATTGAAAAATGGAAAGTGCTGTTTAGTTATAATATATTTCAATTTAGAAAATTAGAAAACAGTTTTCTGATTTTTCCATTTTATGCCTTGCAACAAAAAATTTTCTGAACATCAGACAAATTCTGAAGAAATTGCTGAGACATTTAAAAATGAAGATGAAAGAAATCAGAATCACTCAAAATTACTTAAGAATCAGAATCACTCAAAATTAGTTAAGAAATCAGTGAGAAGATGAAAGAAAGAGGAAACAGTGAGCAGAGGAGGATGAGAGAGAGAAAACGACCATAAAAGAGAAGAAAAGCTAAACTGAAAGTGGTTGCCGGCGCCCGAAATTAGAGCTCCGTTTGATCTCTGCCAAAGAGGGAAGACGGCTGCAACGTAAATTAAAAGAGATAGGGTTTATTTCTCCTTTTCAATTACAAGTCAGAAACGTTTCATTATTTTTTTAATATTTTTTTTAATTGATGTGGCAAGTATGCGCCTAATCAGTAAAGGCTCACCAAGGCACGCCCCTTGCGCCCAGACAAAGGCGAGCACCTTGGCATCACCTTTAATGATGCGCGCCTCGCCCCAGTTTGAGGTGACGGGGTGCGCCTTGGAGCCTAGGCGCGCCTTTGACTACTATGCTCCAAAAACACCCTACACAAATAATAATGTAAATGAAAGTTGCTAACTTGCATTATATTATTGAAAGAGTAGATTATTACCCCAAACAAAATTGAAAAAATAGATTGCTTTGAACAGTAAAAGAAATTAGCGCACCCCCTTGCAATATCGGTTGCCATATTCATGAACTTTCTTGTAAACATTGGGATACAACGCTTCCAGCTATACATGTAAACAGTTTAAATAAAATCAATTAAAATAGTTTGCAATGTTAATCTTAGAGAAAATTTCTTTAAGAAAAAGAAAGAAAAAATAACTCCCAACTTAAAACTTCAAAAGGTTAAATTGAATTTTTAACTAAATACCTGTTTGAATAGCTCTATTGGTCTGGATAAAGCAGGAGTTCCACTAAGCAAGATTGCATATTGAGCTTTCTGAAAAGTAAAATGGCTACCAATTTTATTTACTAGAAAGAGTACGCTCACAAACCCGATAGATGTCGAGTATAATCTGAGCAATATGTTCATTCATTTTCTTTGCCTGCAAGTGGTTATCACATGAAATTTTCTCAATTATAATAAAATTAGATCTTGCTACAAGTGAAATTATAAAAGTAACAATTTAATTCACAGGGGCTGAAATTAAATCATGTAATTCGCAAGTGAAAAATAGATAATAAAGTGCTAGCCCTTGATATATGTACTCCGAGACTTCTATGTAAACATGTGAAACGAGAAAGAGATCGATGATACACCTTTGATATATGTACTCTGAGACTTTTATGTATCCCTGAACACTGCATACAAATGAAGATTCCTAGATTTATGCTAGCCCATCTTCGACCTTTGCACAGAAAAACATGATAGCATCGTAAATTACAACTATCCAACTGATATTAATACTTAACTAAGAAGTTGAATCGCAAGAGAAACTAGTAGAAAGATGAAGACTTTCGATCTCCCCTTTCTTGTCTTACATTTCGGTTAGAAATATAGTGGTGCAGTGCTTAGATACCTACTTGATTTTGCAGTCAGCACACTCCCTATTCTTCGGCAACTTAAAGAGACCTTCCAAGATCTAACAAAGAGGACCTAATAGCATAGTGAGATACATTTCTTTGAGTCAAGAAGGTAAAATTAGAAGTTGATGTGCTAAACATAGGAAATTGCAAAAGTAACCATTATTACATGTCCCACGTCCACATTAATACATAAAAAACATATACAAGGATATGCTTATGTTCAAGGACATGAACTGTATGTGTCAAAGTCCTATCAATTATGGCTAAGAAACATATGAATATTAACAAATACTAATAGAGAGATACTATTTGAAGCTACAAAATGCTTCAAGTAATCATCTATTGTTGTCAAGTTAGAAATAATTGGGGACTTGGAGTTGGACTAAGATAGCAAGATCCTGTCAAACCCCTTCACAACTCAATATTACGCTTAAAAACAAGTTTCTTTACCTCAAAATACTCGATTACATTAAGGTAGCTACAAATATGGTCATTCTTTTAAGTCAAGTATACCGAATGATAGATTTTTTGGATTGCATTGACACATCAATATTCAAATCTATTGAAAGTTTGGCTACTTTTGCTATATGTTTCATCTATCTAATAAACTTTTACTTGGTTTCTTTCTCCGAATTGCAATTTCCATTGGAACTTAACAACATGCCATCAATTGGACATAAAAAAGGAAACTTAAAAGCTGATCATCATTTCAAGGAGTAAAGTTTTTGATAGCCAAATTGCAAGAAAGAAGCTAATGGAAAATTATATAAAAAAAATATGCAGTAACAACAATAGTGATGCTAAAGATGCCAATTAGATAGTAATTGTATCTTAATTTGAGGATTGATTCCATAAATCTATTCAAAGATTTCAATTTATTTTATATACAAGTCAATTAATCCTTCAACAAATAATAAATTATATGAAAGCAACCAAGTTTTGAAATTACAATCAAACTACACAACTTACCGTTCAATCCTGAAGAGAAGGCCATATACCAATTTCGGAATAGCCATCTTCAGTAGCGCAAGCCCGAAACATGCCAGTCGTATTAAAAGGCATCGCGACTTCTCCCAAAGCAGATACAACAACTAACCCAACAGTCCCTTTTAGAGTACACTCCTCCACAATATAAGCTGCCGCTTCTTCTAGAGAAAACCCTTTGTACTCCATAAGAGTAGCCACGTCTCTTGTTACTATGCCACGTATTATTACCTCACCTTTGCCTATCGCAGAAACTGCACAGAGATTGTTGGCATATGTTCCTGCTCCTATAATTGGCATATCTCCAATTCTGCCTACTTTTTTATTCACTAATCCACCGGTAGAAGTTGCGAATGCTAAGTTGCCTCTTTTGCTTGTTGCAGCCTCTCGATTATTTTAGGAGTTACAAACTGACTGGACTCGACAGTCTCAACGCCCTTGTCCCTAGCAAAAGCCTCAGCTCCATCAAATCCAAGATAGATATGAGGAGTTTTTTCCATGACAAGTCGTGCCAATGATATAGCATTGACAATGGTGGTGGGACCAGAACCAACTCCACAATTCTTTGTTTTCCCATCCATAATACAAGCTTCCATCTCAACTGTTCCTGCACTTGTTAATACAGATCCCTTACCAGCATTGAAGTTTGGATGATTTTCTAGTTCACGCACCACAAGTTCGACAACATCGAGAGGGTGCTTTTGGGATTAGAGAGCGGCGACGCTGATCTGGAGGTAGTGGCGGAGAGTAGCCTCGCGAGGTAGGCGGCGTTCAAGTGGTAGAGAGAGAGGTATATCGCCGGAACCACCGTGGAGTACAATTGCCCACCCCATTCGGGACTTCGCCAACTGCCACCAATCCAATTAGATAGTAATTATTATATAGAACATCATCTTTCTTCAACCAAATTTATTTTGATTCAAAATTTCAACAATAACATATGTTCAAACAATTAGCATGGTACATAACAACAAGAATGGAACAAGCTAATCAATAACCCACTCAAAAACAAACAACAAACTAATACATAAATACAAAAATACCAATCAACCAAAGAAAAAAGATGATAAAAAAGGGACCTTTCTATGCCTAGCGATGATTCAACG
>CATIWQ010128764.1:0-11072 GCA_949673415.1 Euphorbia schlechtendalii | reverse complement strand
GACTCCTTCTTTGTGATGTTGCGCCGGTTGTTTGGTCTCATGAATGGTGGTGATGGAGTTATTGACGTGTTCAATGATCTGACTCCTTCTTTGTGATGTTGCGCCTATTGTTTGGTTTTGTGAATGGCTGTGATGGAGTTGTTGATGTTTTCAACGATTTGTCTCCTTCTTTGTGATATTGAGTTAGTTGTTTGGCCTCAACTTGCTTGTTTGACATTTTTGGCCTTATTCTAGCTCTGATCCTTTTGATCTTTGCATGTTTCATTCTCTTGGTTGAGTCGGTGGACATTTCGTGCTTAGAGATCTTTCCATTAATATTTCGTCCTTGTATGATGAGGCAATTGCTATCACACCTTGTCTAAGTACATGTATTTATCTCTCACTTTCTCTCAAGAGTTAAATCATTTGAATTTATTGTGGGGAATCCATTTATACGCAAATTAATTTCATGAGATGATGTGTCACGTGTGCTAAAAACAATACGTATATGTTTATGAGAATGCGTAATGTCATTGATAAAATATCAATCAAATAAACAATGTTTAATTTATTCAAAATAATTCAAAAGCCCCATGGGCAAAGTAGCTGAAAGCTAATTTATTACATAATAATCCCTCATGCTAGTTCCCTCCAGATGTATCAATGGATTCGAAGTGCTCCATCCTATCCGCCTTCTCAAACACTTCTTGGTAGCTCGAGAAGATGTTTGACCCAAACTTGTTCCTATAAGATGGCAGTGCACTATCCAGCAGCTTGGTTATCATCTCTGGTAGAGTCAAGCGAGCCCTAAGCCTGACCTGTGTGGCCATCAGCGTGCATAGTAGGATTTAAAGCTCTCACTCTGCCTTTGCCTTATAGCCTCTAGATGTTGTATTGTGGTTTCCATCTGAGAGTTGAAACCATAATGCTCCAGCATAGCTTGAGCGAGGCTATTCCAATCGGTAGCTATGTCCAGCGGAAGGCGGCTGTACCATTCGTTGATGGGGTAGCCTAAGGTGACGATGAAGAGCTTAGCCATCATTTGATCGCTGACCCTCAATGCTCTCATCACCGTCTGATAATGTGTCAAGTGAGCTCGCGGGTCGCCAGATCCTACGTACTTCTCAAACTACGGCATTGCGAAGTTTGGGGGCAAGCCATCTTCATCCCCGACTATTGGTTTTGTAGGGTATGTGTTCCTTAGGTGGCCACCATGAATGGCCAAGAACTGTTGCCATAGTTCCGCCATGCCAGGTTGTTGGAGGATGGCGTCCCCTGCACTTAGATAAGGGCCATATTACCCCTGGGGATATGCCACAAAGTGGGGTAGTTGAGGTGCCTGGAACTATGAGGTAACAAAAGTACTCCAGTTGGGAATAGGCTGTTGGGTCACTCCTTGGTAGGAAGGCCTTGGTGTGAATGCCGGTTGGATAGTTTGTCCAGGAAAGAATTGATTATGGTTTAGCTGACTTTGTCCTGCCCCAAACTGATAAAAGGTAGTTGGGGGAATCATGAGTGAAGTAGGAGGTCCCCCTATCGGATTGACATTGTTAAGGGTGACCTCCAGGCCAGACACTGCATTCTGGGTCCTCCCGAGGTGTTGGCGAATGAGCATAGCTAGCTGTTCGCTGTTGGCAAAGGCGTTTATGGCAGCTGCAATCTCGGCGCTCATCGACAACTATTGAGAACTTTTTCCCATAAGGATAGGGTGATCCTCTCCCGCTCCTTCTTCTCGTGGATTGGTTATAGCAGTGCGTTGAACTGAATCTGAGTCTGAACCCGAGTCCTCACTTGTGTCAGTGTACAGAACCCCCTCCAGATTGGCCATAATTGGGGAAACATGGACCAGGTGGCTACTAGGCCTCTTCCACGCCCATTGGATACACGAGCAGAATATTAGAATATGCATGTAAGATTCATGATATGACTCATGATGCAGGTAATGCATGAGATTTTTAATGTTATGGCTGCATTCACAAGGGGTTAGCATGCCATGATGTGAAATAACATGTATGTCAATCCATTTGAAACAAACAAGTTAGTCGTTAGGTAAAAATGAAAACCTGTTGAAATGAAAATCCAACAGCGGGGGTTAGATTCGAGATTTGTATAATGTCGGTGTGACATCATAATATGAGTGGTGTAAGTGAGTTGACTAAGCTACCTGTGTGGTAATAAGTCAATGGTTTGAGGTTTTGCACTATGACTAGGTCTCATGGGATGTGGTGGTTAAATTGTGACTTACCCTAATGAAATGAAGACAACTACCGTATGTGGTTATCCGAAAAATGATTTGGTTATTTTGCCTAATTAGGGAGGGGTTTTGGATACCAGTGTGGTCATCACTATTTGAGGGTATGTGGTGATACATGAATTATTGCCTCGTGCAGGCGAATGATTCGGGTATGAGGCGTATACCCTAGTGAGGTAAGACTTTTGAAGTAAGTTGGCCTCGTGTGGGCTTAGGTTAGGACATCAACTGGGATATCCTTTAATGTGGGAAAAATGGTTTTGGGTAGGTATTTTCCCCGTTTGGGCTTTCTGTGTGTGTGATTGCCTCGGAAGGTCTGTGAGTTGGATATCGAGTGGACATCTCATGGGTAACATGTGGGATATATTATTGCCCCTTGTGGGCTAAGTGTCGGATGTCAAGTGGAAATCACGTAGTAAAAGGAAGGTGTATTTGCCATGTGCAGGCTAATAGCAGGATGTCAAGTGGACATCTTGCTAAAAAAAGGGGTAAGTGATATCCCTAAGTGGTTTCATGTTGTCCTAGTGTGACATGATCTATAGTGTCAACTGTGCCTAATTGTATGTGATATTATGATGATAGCGTGATATGTACATTTAATATCATGAGTGTGTGCGTTCGAGTGTCTACACAAAACTTTGTGGTCAGTATGACATTTGTTTAGAGACATAGCATGCAACGTCCAATCTTCCAACCATATAACTCCCATGTGTAGGGTTTTTGGCTAGTCTCTATCCTAAGTTTGGTTCATCTTAGTACCATAAAGATACTAAGGAGCGCACCTATAGAAAAATACAATGCATGGTTGTTTGTTGGTTAACAACCTAGGGAAAATGCCTATGGGTTACATGAGGTTTGTAAATGGGTTGTTGATGTAGAAGGTTCTTGTTGCGCTAAAATACACTCCAAGCCTTTCTGCAAATGGGTTGAGGGAGGTACATGCGATATGGTAACAAGTGCTCCACCCACTCAAGTACTATCTTTTCTCATGGAGGCAGATTAGTACAAGAGAGAGCTTCGTGGTAATGGGGGTACCTTAGACTTATAAGCTAATCCCTTCTATTATGAATATGTCATAATTAAGAGAAAATGAAATAATGTGATCAATAATTTTCAGCACTTATCAAAAATCTAAAACCTTTGAAAAAACAAGTTTTTAGAAAAAATTCCCAGCAGAGTCGCCACTGTGAGCGGGCGACACGGAGCGGTGGGCCGAGAGTGCGTGAGATGAGAGGCGTGGTCCACCGGGGTGTTTGAAAAAGGAGCACCGGGTTGGGGATCAGGGAAAAAGGTTGAAAGAGAAAGCGAAAAATGTTAAAGATCGGTTAGAACCCGAATCCGCCATCTCTTAGTGTAGAGTCGCCACCTGGATTAGCTCTTTCCAGGAATTAGAGTCCTGTGAGGCTTAGCGTCCGGGGGATGGCCCACCAAGACACAGAGATTCGGGTCCTGGAAAATTTGCTTATTTATTATGTGATCACATTATATTATATCTACAAAAAACCGTATTTTCTTAGTTATTCATATTAGCACTTAGGTCATTTTTAGACTTTAAATGCATGATTTAACACTCATACATAAAGTAGTAAATCCATACATCAAGCATTAAATAAATCCATTCACAAAGCAGTAAGTAAGTAAATGTGCAAAGGAAAATGCGAAAATTAAAGATTAAAAGGCTTCAAAAATCGGGGGATGCAACCGCCCGCTAACTTATTAATTACATTTTCGGTAAAAATATGTGCAATACCCGAAGGAAAAATCAATCCTAGGCATACATCTAACCTACATCCACAAAGGTTAGACCGAAATATGACACATATGTTCGACTTGATTTTAGTGAGACCCGTGTGGCCTAATTAAAACATCGACGATTTAAGTTGTTATTTTAAATAAAAATAGTTCATTTTTATTTATACGTATATTGGTCAATTTTATTAGTGAAATGACCGCATGGCAAAAGGTGAGGTCTGTTATCCGGGAATAATTTTAATTCCCATCGTGGGGGTATTCTAATGTGAAAATAAAAAAATAAAGAAAGAAATAAAGATGAAGGAGAGTTACAACACAATTTACAATAATGAGGAATAAAAATAATTCCTAGGCCCACAAATAAAATCAGAAAAAGATGAAAGCATGAAATTCGCAACTCTAGGAACTCAGAGGCTTACCCTTACAGTAGAATCCAGGTCGGTGTATCCGTTCGGCCTTTGCAAGTCCTCCTCGTCCTTTAGTTTAGGTGAAATTGTTGATGTAAAGTCCAAAAAATCTTCGTTTAATTCTTAGAATTTTTGTGTAATTTAATTGGAAAATACGTGTTTATTTATCCAAAAGATAATCAGACTCGGGTTCTAAATTTATTTTAGACCAAAGAATATCGGAGGATATAAGAAGAAAAGATGAAGAAATATGATTAAGAGATGAAGAAGTTTGGGATCCATATGTGTTTTGGTTCTTAGAAAAAAGAGAAGGAAAGAAAGTATTATTGTTTGTATTTTTTTTTTATCTGAAAGAGAGAATTTTTCTCTGAATTTTCGAGCCCCCTTCAATCCAAAAATGTGCCGAATTTATAGAAAAAAACCCGGAAAATCCAAAACTTACTGGTGAGCTCGCCAGCCTCGCAAGTTTGGCGAGGCATCCTCGCCAAACTGGCTGGCGAGCTCGCCAGACTGCTTGGTGAGGCAAGCCTCGCCAAAGGTTTAGCGAGCTCACCAGAAAGTCTGGCAAACTCGCCAGACAACTTGGCGAGGTATGCCAGGTCTCTGGCAAACCTTGTGAGGGTCTGGTGAGCCTCACCAGGCCTTTAGCGAGGTTCGCCAGACACCTGGCGAGCCTCGCCAAGCCTATGGCGAGGTTTGCCAGGTTCCTAGCATACCTCGCCAAGCCTCTGGTAAGGTTAGCCAGGCCCCTAGCATACCTCTCTAGGCCTTCTGGCGAGCCGTGCCTCGCCAGATATTGGCGAGGCAGGCTCCAGATCCGGTTTTCGACTGCGTTTTTGAATTTTTTGTGTATTTTTATATTTTTTTAATTAATACTCTGAATTAAAGTCCTTTTAAATTTAGCGACGAGGAAGACTCCTATTTGAAGATCGTCGGACAGTAAAAAATCATGTGATTCGAGGTTAAATATCCCGAAAAGCCATCATCATTGAACACGCGAGCTGGTACAAAATCCCATGCTCACAATGGGCCTCGCTAAAATCAAATCGAACATACGTGCAATATCTCGTGCTAACCTTTGTAGGTGCAGGTTAGATGTATGCCTAGGATTTTATTTTCCTTCGGGTATTGCATATATTTTGAGAAAATGTAATTATTTTGTTAGCGGGCGGTTGCATCCCCCGATTTTTGTAATTTTTATAATCCTTACTTTTCCGCATTTGTTTTCCCCATTTATTTTCCGCATTTACTTACTATTTTGTGGATTGGTTTACAGCTTTTTCTATACGTGAATCATGCACATAACTCCAAAAAATGACCTAAGCGCAAATATGTGTAACTAAGAAAATACAGTTTTCTATAGATGTAATATTATGTTGTCACTTAAGAAATAAGCAACTTATCCCGGATCCAAATCTCTGTGTCTTGGTGGGCCATCTCCCAGACGTTAAGCCTCACAGGACTCTAATTCTTGGAAAGAGCTAATCCAAGTGGCAACTCCACACTAAGAGATGGTGGATTCGGGTTTGAATTCTCTCTCTCTTTCAAACCTTTTCGAGTCCCCTAACCTGTTGCTTCTTTTTACAAATGCCCCGGGGGATTGCGCCTTTGAATCCGCCCGCTCTCTCGGCCCACCGCTCCGTGTTGTCCGCTCACACTCATCTTCTAGGAGTAATCCCTCCCTCAAATAAAGTAGGACATGGGTGTACCACTCTAACCCTTGAGGGTCGCTCTCCATTTCTAAAACCTTGAACTGGCTAATTCTGGTGTTTGTTAGCTCGATGATTACTCCTAGGATCAACCTCTTGCTAGCAGGGTCAGATGTGGCCTTGGTTAATCTGTCTGCCTCGGCGTTCTCTATTTCTGGAAATGTGATGGATCACTACCTTGGAACCTTTGTTCCTTATCTTGGTCATCATGCCTTTCACCAGCTCGCCATACTTCTTCATACTTTCATCTCTAATGGCACATCTGACTCCCAACTGGTTGATACCAACTTGGAGTCAATACAAACTTTGATCCGATTCGACTCAATTGCTTCTACTATTCTCAAAGCCCATACAAATGCTCTGTAATATGTGGCATTGTTGGTGATTTGGAAGGACAGGCGGATGGCTTGATTGAGAATGATGCCTCTTGGGCCTTTCATGTATATTCTAACCCCTCCAAAGTCATTTACCAAACTCTCATCTACATAGACCGTCCACGTGATCTCCTGTAAGACCTCAACTTTTATCTCGGGCACTTCCTATATGAAGTCTACTAACACTTACCCCTTCATGGCTTTCTTGGGCTCAAAGCGGACATCGAACTCGAACAACTTGACCACTCACTCTACTATCCTTCCCGAGGTCTCTGGCCTTTGCAGTACCTTCTTTAGGCCTAAGTTGGTACAGACCACAATTAGGTGGCTCTGGAAATAATGCCTTAATCTTTGAGATGCAATTGTTACTGCATAGGCCACCTTTTCTTGGTTCGAATTCCTTAGTTCGGCTCCTTTGAGCACCTTACTCACATAATAGACTAGGAATTGCTCTAGCCCTTCTTCTTTGATAAAAACTACCCGGATGGTTTCCTCCCCGGTGCTGACGTATAGATACAGGGGTTCACACCCCACTAGTTTGCTCAGGTGCGGTGGTATAGATAGGAACGTCTTCAGGTTTTCAAATGCCTTCTCACACTCCTCGCTCCATGTGAAGTTTTTGGCTCCTTTTAATAATTTGTAGAACAGGAGGCATCGTTTTGCTAAGTAAGAGATGAACTGGCCTAATACATTCCCATTCACCTAGTTCAATATCTTCAGCACCATCTCCACATCTCTTGGGTGGTCGGCCAAGGTTTAGCTTTTAATGATCATGTTATCCACGTATAGCTCCACCATTCCTCCGATCATGTCCCCCAATATCTTGGTTACCATTCTTTGGTATGTCGCCCCCGCATTCTTTAGGCTGAAGGGTATGACCTTATAGCAATAGGTACCGATGTCTTCTCTACATCAGCCTTGGCTATGGGAATTTGATTATATCTTGTTTGGTAATCTAAGGTCGAATAAGCGGTGAATCTGGCTGTAGAATCCACCAACAAGTTGATGTTGGGAAATGGGAATCAATACTTGGAGCAAGCTTGATTTAGATCCGTAAAATCTACACACATGTGGAATTGACTAGAACCACATTGGCCACCCACTCTGGATAATGGACTTCTCTGATGTGGTCGATCCTTAGTAATCAGGAAACCTCTGCTATTATGGCTCTTTGCTTTCCCAGACCATGGTTCCTCCTTTTCTACTTCACCGGGGTGAAGTTCAGGCTTGTGCTTAATTCATGCTCAATGAGCATTGGATCGACCCCGGTCACATCCTCGGGCTGCTATGTAAAGGTGTGCATGTTTTCTGCCAACACCTTGGTAAGATCCTCCCTTGGCTTTCCTTCCAGAGTAGTAGCTACTCTAATCTCCTTCCTTTGTACCAATACTAGAGCTTCCAGTTTGTCTAAGGCTTTGGCCTTTTCCCTTTCCTCAGAGCCACTTGCTGATTTCCCTTGGCTATCACTACACCTCTACGGGATGGTATAAGCATGACCGGATACCTCATTGAAATTACTGCTTCTGAGTCTGAGATTGTGGGTTACCCTATGAAAGGTTATAGGCAAACGACATGTCGACTATAAGGAATTCGACTTGGCTTTTTCTACCGGGGATATGAGTCTCCGATTATCAAGGTTACTATGACAAACCCTGCCATGATTACTGATTACCCTGCCAGGTCTATGACCAGTCCTTGATTAATCCTTAGCTTGTTAGGGTTGATATGTAGGGTGTTGAATGTGGCCGAGGTTATCAAGTTGACCGAGCTTCCTGTATCTATCAAGATCCTTTTTACTCGATAGTCATCAACATGGGTATTGAAAACTAGTGCGTCTGAGTGCAGGAGGGGCTTTCTCATGTGAGTGACAGAGAAGCTGGTATAGGGATGGTGCTCACATAACCTCGATCTTCCTTCCTTTTCCTTTTTGCCATCATTGGGCCTCCCGCAATTATATGAATCACCCCTCTAGGGGTCAGTGGGGCATTTCTGCCCCTCTTCGGCCACTTGTACAGAGGCCTTTCATTTTGTACCCTCTCACGTGATCGCTCTCATGGGAGATCACACTCGCTTTATTTTTATTCCTATCTAGGTGTGTGGTTTAATAGAAACCGGTTCAGGTTTCCTTTCGTCGCCTTCTTGTTCAATTCTATGGCCAAGTGCATGCATTCCTTAGTGGTGTTGCCTTCGCTCGACCCAGTACAAGACCTCCTTCCTGCTTGCTCATAGGGGTATGAATTCCCTGCTCGATTCCTTCCTCTTGAAATCTCCCCATTGAGAGGAGCCGATCCCACTCTGCCTGGCTGGGCTTAGGTTGCCCTTTTCACCTTCCTAGGTGCCTATGTTCTTCTGTTGTTTTCCCACACTATCCACTTCCGGGCCTCTTACATCATTAAAGCCAATGACTTTGTGTTCGCCACTTTTCTACTAATAAGTTTAATAAATTTTACGCGAAGAGTTTGGCTAAATATCAATGGCGCCAAAAACTTGTTCATATAAAGTATAGGTGTTGTCAGTACCTCTTATCAAATAGAAAAATGATGATAACTGCAAGTATACAGTTGCGATGTAGTTTTAAAAGATATCGATCCGACAGGGAAGGACTAGTTCTAAAGATCAAATAGAGGAACGAAACAAAAGAAAAATAAAAAAGATTATTTAATTATGTAGGATAGGAATGATGGATGGATAGACAAATGCATGAAAGATTAGAAAAGATAAAAGTATATAGATATTCCCTACGAACAAGTATAGCAAAGAAATCATGCAAGGTCATCAAAGATATTACGCTCACTAGATTAATTTAACATACTCGATTCCAGACACTCGGAAATTCAATTATTCATCGTAGAGCAACACATAAAATAACTTTTCTAAACCTAGCGTAAACGAATTAAGTCAAATATATAAACCTGGACAACGTCAATACTATGCTTAGTACGGGTCGCTCTCACATAGCCATATTTAGCAAGTTACCATTCCAAAAATGTTGGCTCACTAAATAGCTTTATATTACAGATCCAGTGATTATACACGATATTGTTAACCCCTAAACTACTCTTAAAATTAACTCCAACGCATATAACTTGATTAATATAAAAGACTTAACACGAAATACGCATTATGACACATAAACATATCACAAACTTTGAAATAGAAAGTATAAGTAGAAAGCAAAGCAAAGTTGTAAGGTATGCAAGTGAAAGCTAAAGTTGATCAAACCGTATCCACTCTTTAATGGGAGTCGTCAATTCCCACAATTCATGCATCTTCTTTGAATTCAGTCTCGGCCTGTAGAGAACCTCCGCTAGGATGCTATTCTTTGCGAATATCGAACAAATGAATATTGAAGAATGAAAACTTTTATTGATAAGTGATTTGCAAGTACACTTATACAACAATTGCTTAAGAATATAGAGAAATCTAGTCATCAAAATAGGGATTCAAATCACTTAAACATTTTCTCGTTAACGCTTATGAACATAGCGAACTCTCTATCTATACACACACTATATCTCACTCATGCTCTCTAATATTTTCCCTCTGTCTCACTGCACCATGTGCCATGAAATTTGTGAGATTTGGAGGCCTATTTATAGAGTTTGAAGGGTTCCATCTATCCAAACGAAGTGTCACATCCATTGGTGAAAGATTGCATCTCTTCAATGTGATTGGTTGAGAGGCTTTGATTCAATCCACAATGGATAGGCACCTTTTCATGATTGGTTGACTCCTGATAAGTGTCTGTTCGTTGGCAGTTGATGGCGGTTGATCATACTTATCTGGAGGTTGGTAGTTAAGAAGATAATACCAGAAAACCATCCATGTCGCGACCGCGATGTATATATCACGACCGTGAATCTTTGTTAGCAGACTTCTATTTCTGAAGTGAATAGGTCACGACCGTGAGGTATTGTCGAGACCGTGAATTGAGTTTTCTTCAGAAATCTCCTTGTAACTTCATCGATCTTCGATAGCTTCGATCCTAAGCCAAATCTTTAAGTTCCGCGCATCTTTTTGCACTTTTTTTACTCTTTTTTCATATAATTCCACTTTAGCTCATTTTACTTCCAAGATTTATCTAGAACTGCATTTGCATAAAAAAACAACTACATACCACGTGAAATCTTTTATATGAAGTATAAAAATGACTAAAACTATGGTGTTTATTGTATAAAATTTATATAATAATAAGTGTAATTATACACTTATCATACCCCCACACTTAACTTTTTCCTTGTCCTCAAGGTAAATTCAACAGAAGTGTCTAAATTTGGTAAACAAGTTCGTACCTTATTTGGCGAAAGACTATTGCAGTGAGTACCACATTCCATGTTGCAAAAGATTTCAAGAAGAAGTTTGAAATTTCCCACAAATTAATAATGTGCAATTTATATAGCTCAGTTGCGTACCTTTGTTCATAATGGAGAGTCAACCGAATCACATCTTCATATAAGCGTTATATGCATACTCGAATATTACCTTCTCTTAAGCATAGTATAAAGTATAAAGGACATAAAAAGAAAACTTTGATTAATTTCTCTCAAGGCATTTTTAGGTAACCGAGGATGCTAAAACACTCTCAATGGTTGCATTTTAT
>CATIWQ010128709.1:0-14260 GCA_949673415.1 Euphorbia schlechtendalii | reverse complement strand
AGATGATTGCATTACATATGTGTAGTGACTAATTTGATTTGCATTCTAATCCTACCTGCAGCATATGGAGGCCGGGCTTTCAGTGAGAGCTAATGAAGGTTTTGGATCAAATAGGTATGCTATGATTCATCATCATCTTCTGTTGTATGCATGTGTTGATTAGGCCATGATCTCAATATATCAGAAATAAATTTCCTTTTTTTCCTTTTGACATATTAGTTGATTTAAAATATTTTTTTAGGTTGGAAGCTGCAGTCTTAGATTTGGTTGATGATAATCGTGAGGGCATGCAGAAACAAAAAACCGTATACCATTGGGATAAGGTACCTGTAATATTTATATGTTATGTAATTTGTTTGTTGGAAAGTTCTTTTAAATTTATAAATTTATATATGATTGCAGAGGGGTAAAAAATACATCAAACTGAACAATAATGACCGTGTTACTGCTAGCGGGAAGGTACTCTTTTTAACTTTGTATAGTTTAACCTCTTAAAAAGTTAGTTGATGTGAAATGTACATATTTAGAAATATATATACAAACCAAGTCTAATTTTTCTTGTGGATAAAATATGTTCTATTAGTGGAACTTGCTCATTTGCTTGAAAGAGAATATTATTAAGTTCGAAGTGTTATGTTTGCTAGAGTCCCATATTCCTCCAACATGAGTAGTTTTAGAGTCTTTGCATATTATGAATTAATTGATATTGAACTTTTTGCTTTCTTTATACAAGCTAAAACCATAAATCTTCTACACATGCCTTGTTTAAATTGATACAAGTGACTTCTTCTATCTAGTGTAATAAGATTTGAACAACTAATGGTATTTGCCAGCTTTCTAGTTACCACAATGTAGGCTGGTAGTATTGGCTTCAAACATTTTTGTTGTCTCTATTTCTTAATAACTTGCTATTGAATTTCTATTTATGTTGCTGTGCTGTTATAAAGGACTCATGTAGCTCTAGGTCATTGAAGTGCTGTTTTGCAAATGATCTCCTTCTCATTGGACAGTTAAAAGATTGAGTAATATGTCATATCACATGATATGTATTTTGGAAGAAGATAAATATTATTTAGAGCCATAAGCCATTACAAACTAGTCAAACATAATAATTCGTAGCTTATGCAAAAAATAATAATCTGTCGGTATATCTGGAATGCGCCTCTGGTGCTTATTCATAGTATGTGTATTCTATTTTGTTTATACTTAGTAACATAGTTGTTAAAGGCGCGCCTGACGTAGGGCGCCACCCTTGGCGCCTCGGCATAGCACAGGCGGGGTGGTGTCCAACAAGCGCGCCTCAAGAGCGCCTTTGAGCGCCTCACAGGGGCGCCTCTGAGCGCCTAGGCGCGCCTCACGGACACTTCTATCTTAAGGGGGTTAGTTTTGCATAATTATGTTTTTTACATCTGTAGTTTGTATTGAACTGAGTTCTTCATATTGAATAAGAGGAAAGATTACATATTTATACAGGATGAACTACTCTAATTAAGGAAAGAAATACACAGAAATAAAGAGGATTAATAACAGAAGATTCGATGGACCTAATTAAGCTAATTACAGCTAACGGTAATATACAGCTAACAACATCCATTTTTAAGAGTTTTAAATAATAACATAAGGCTAGACATTCCTAATTCAATTCTTATTAAGGCTGAATCAACTCAAGTATAGATATTCTTAATACAACATGCAAAATTTACATATATATATATACCTCCAACAATTCTTATTAATGGGTTTAACTTTAATATATTTTCCATCTATTTTAAGAGTTTTAATGAAAGAAATAGAGTGTAGATATTTGTAATTCAATTCATTTTTAAGGTTGGATTAATTTAAGACTATATATTCTTAATGTAATATGTCAATTTTACATACATATGTACATCTAACTATTCTCTTAGTTCTTTTTTGTTATGTTATTGCATCTAACTTCACTTTGTAAGAGAAATATTTTTTGTAAATTTTTGGCGCCTGATGTACCTCAGGCGCTCGCCTCGCCTTTGGGTAAGGTTAGCCCTCTTGCGCCTCGAAGCGCCTAGCGCCTCTAACAACTATGGTTGCTACCCATGATTGGGAATGCCTTCTTACATGATGGTTTATGCGAAGAAATATACATAGAGCAACCACCTAGGTTTGTTGCTTAGCGCAAAGGTGTATTAGTTGTGAAAATCTTAATATGGAGTCGAACAATCTCCATGTGCACGCATGGTTTGGAAGATTCATTTCTATCCTGATTGAATTTGGTTTACGAAGAAGTGCGTATGAACATTCTGTCTTTTTCACATGATCAAGTTCAGGCTGCATTTTCTTGGTTGTTTATGTGGATGATATTGTGGTTCTGGGAATGGCAAGATCAGGATTTTAAAGCTGAAAGCTTTTCTAGACATATGCTTTTAAGCAAAGGACCTAGGACCATTAAAGTATTTATTGGACATCAAAGTGCTTTGTAGCCGAAAAGGTGTCTCTTTGACTCAGCGAAAAGGATTTACAAATGCCAAGTATGCATGTGATATCACATATAGATCATGACAAGATATTGTGTGTTTGTTAGAGGTAATCTTGTGTCTTGGATTAGTTAGAAACAAACCATGGTATCTCGCTCAAGTGCAGAATTTGAATGTAGGGTTATGGCACAAACATGTGAATTTCTCTGGGTACAACATCTACTTGAAGAAATTGGATTTGGTCTGATAAAGCCAATATCATGGTGTGACAATGAGGTAACAGTTTACATTGCCAATAATCTTGCATTTCATGAACGAACAAAACACATTCAGTATAATTGTTACTTCACTCGAGAAAAGATAGAATATTTAATAATCTCAACTCAATGTATCAGAACTGGGAGTCACTGGCAAATGTATTTAAGAAAGCTTTACCAGGTAATCAAGTCAATCACATTTATCCCAAGCCGTGCATTATTAATATCTATGCTCCATTTTGAGGGGGAGCGTAACAGATAGTACAACTTTAGTAAGTAATAAACAAGGGTCATATCTACAGAGAACGGTTTTGAAGCAAATAAATCTTGATTGAATGACAAGACAGAGTGATCGAATTGTAGTCGTCATGCAATTTGAGAGTTGAAAACTAAGTAAAAGCATGTATCATAGTGATCACCGGAAAAGTGATAAATTGCACAGGGATTTAGGTTTAGTTATACAAGCACTTCACACTGTACAGCGTTAGCAACTTTTCCTTACTTCGTATGGAGACTATGCTTCGCGCCTCAATCACCTTCTTACTCACTGTGACTTTCGACGTTGCGCCAAAGAGTTAGCCGGAAAATAGCAATAAATATTTGAAAAGCTTAAACCCTAGTCGAAAGGCTATGTTACATGGATCTGTTTAAAAGTGTCAGACACGGTACAGATCCGGGTGTCTAGTACGCTAACCTCAAAAATTTTTGGACACACGGACCCTGTCCGAAATTTGGACGCGAGTGCGGGGACATGGCAATTTTAGTTGCTATATATATATATATTTATTGGAAACTATAAACTAAAAGATAATGTCCAAACAACAAACGAAATTAAAATTCAATATCTAAACAAGAGACAGGATCACAACATCCACAAAAAACAAAGCATGGTCCATATGAAACTAAAAGGCAAAACTAAATATCCAAAATGTTAAAAACTAAAAGACAGCTTCAATCTCAGGATCATCCGAGGGAAAGTTCAGCAACTTCCAAGAGGTTTTCACCATCCATATTGTCTCCTCCTTCAAAAAGTCAATTATCCATAATCAGAAAGTATGTCAATTATCAGAATGCATAACTTGAATAAACATATTATAACTTATAATGAAATCAACATTCATACCAATATTCCGGAAATTTGGATGGCCTGTCTTTGCACTCCCTTTTGTTTTCGAGATAACAGTCTTAATTGTTGTGGATATAAACAAGATTCTCCAAACTTTCACTTGTAAACTTGTTTCGTTTTACGGTTTGAATAGAGCCGAACGTACTCCAATTTCACTCATTACAAGAGGACGAAGCAGTTTGGGAAAGTAGTTTGTATGCTAATCCTTGCCACAATGGTGTTGAAGGTCCATAGTTAGCCCACCAAGACAGAGGATCTTTGTACTCTCTTGCAGCCATTACGTGAGGCTTGGCAAACTACCCTAAGCTGCCAGAAAAAGTACCATATTCAACAAAGACCTTTTTAGTTTCATCAGGTTTGGGAAATAATCGTTAAAGGCATTTCTTTTGATTTATAGTCACTTCATCCTCGTTTGGAGAAACTCTTCGGTTGTAGGTTGCTCCTCTTTGCAACCATTTTTCAGTATAATATAGAGAAACCAAAGAATGTGCCATACAATGGAGAGGGGTGTTGCTTTTGTTCCATCTAGATTCAATAATCTCTTGAATGACATCAAAAAAGGAAGACTGACCCGTTTGTAAATCTAAACCTTCATGCTCAAAAATAATTTTCTTTACCTCTTCAATCATAGTGTCCCACATATCATACATTAAGTGTAACAAAGAAGAGTCCAGATCAGCAGCCCTCAAAAAATTCACCATTGGTAGTGTGAACTCAAGAAAATAATCAAGTTAATCCCACCAAGCATCGCTGACTATCAAGTCTTTTACTTCTCTTGCTTTCAGCTCCACTGGAGTTCTACCATTTACATTAAATTTCTTCCAATCCAGATCCACCACTGTTTTCTCAAGAACATCTTTCAACCTCTTATCCTTGTTGCCATCGCAATTTTTGAAGCAAATCTTATTTTAGCCACTTTGAGAAGAGTCACATCTGAATAGTGATTGAAAATTAACTCTGATAAACCATGACTGAGAATGAAATAATTAATTTCACTCACTTGTTGAACTAATAAATTAATCCACTTATAATGAGCATTTTTTTAATTAGGTTCACAAATGGTTAATAACCAAATTCAAACAAAACAATGAACAACACAAGGGGTCCAAAAAATGTGAGGATATTTATTCTCGATAAGGGCTCTAGTTGCTTTGTAATTTGATGCATTGTCCGTGACCACTTGAATTACTTTAGATTTACCAATTTCTTCAATAACATCACAAAATACACCAGTCAAATACTCGGCATCTTCTGTTATGACCGCACTAGCATCAATAGCCATTTGAAACAATGGACCAACTGAAGAACTGATCATCAGGTTGATTAGAGTCTTTGATTGACGATCTTGCTAATGTCAGAACAAATTGATGCTCCTTTCTTCACCAAACTCTCTCTGATGGGTTGGAGTAATTTGTCAATGTGCGTTTTCGTTTGGACAAGTTAGTCTTTTAGAGGTAGGAGGACATACCCATGGAGATTTCCACTGGATAATCTTTGACAAATTTTTCTGAAATGGGGATTTCTTGCCAAATTGAATGATAACATACCTGCATGAAATGTCATTATATCATTAACACAATTATTTAAACTGCCGATTACTTGCTAAATTTATATTAATTGATAATTATAATTACCCGTGTAAAACATCATAGCACATTCTTTATCAGGTTCTTCTCTTTCAATAACATTGAAGGACATATCAAGCGATCCTCTTTTCCTCTTCGGTTGAACTAAATCAGAACCTTCGGGAAGAGAAATGTATTCTCGTTTCTGCTTTTCAGCCAAAGACGTATCTCTTCTCTTTTGTTCAGCTTCCTCGTGTTCTCTCTTGATTTGACGATATAAGTCCTCTGTCATTGACTTGCAAGGATCAACACCATGGTTGGAAAGTTTTAGTAAATGTCCTTTAACTTTAAAGAAAGAACCAACCACTTTCTTGTTGCAATATTTGCACCTCCAAACTTTATTTCCACCACCAGCAATGTTTTTCTCGACTTCAACATGACTCCACAATGGAGTGCCATTGAATCCCTTGTTTTTAGTAGGACATGACTTTTGAGAGAAATCGACTTAGTAAGAAGAAGAGTAGTAGAGTACAAAATAGTGTTAGAAGAAGGAGGAGGAGGAGAGAACTAAACAAGTTAGTGGAGAAGATGAATTAGTTTATACGTTGGTTTGCAAAGTTAAAGTATTAAATCAGTGAATAATTAGTTGGCAGAAAAAGAGGAATATAAAGACTTTTTTGGAAAGGAAAAAATTTAATTAGAATTTAAATTAGAGCAACAATTACGTGATTAGTATTTGAATTGGAATAGAAACTAGGATAAACATGAATTAGTATTTAAATCTTAAAGTTAATCCAATACGAAAAGGATATAATCCGTATTTAATAGCCTTATCAGTAAATATCAATTGTTGGGATTTATTTACTTTAATTAAGCTTAATTACCTAATTAATTTAATTGGAAAACCGAAATAATTTCACATTACCTTTCTCAATCGTGTCAGACGTTTCAGTGGCGGATCTAACATGGAATCTATGTCAGAATCCATGTCAATGTCGTGTCGACACTGGTGCGGCTGCCATTTATAAGGGTCCGAGTATCACTGCCGACAGGTAGTGAGACTCCTAACAGGCGTTAGATCGTTGCTCTCCAATCTCGATGATAACAAAGAGACCGTTGTCAGTTTCCTTTCCTTAGGCACAATTCGGATGCAAAAGTTATAGATAACAATAAATCACAAAGACTTATCTTATGGTTGATTAGACAGCAAAAAGATTGAGGATTCAATAATAGAAGTACCATTTTAATAAATAAGTCACCTTGTAGGTTGTGGCATTCAGGTCAAGTCCTCACAATAAATAAACCAAACATGACTTTGACCGTTATTTGGGCAAGTCCCTATGGATTTAGCTACACATGACTGGAAATAAATGCAAGTAATAAAAGCGAAGAGACTTGAAATAAAGTATGCGACCAAACTAAAGGCAAGTAAATTGCGAAACTTAAAAGGTATTGAAACTGAATAATACTAGAATTTGATTTAAAAATCATCGGAAGCTTGAGAGTATTTGCAAACAAAGAATTAAAAGATTAAATCTAATTCGAAAGCAAATAAAAACCAAGAACAAAATAAAAGCTAGACTCTAAAAATAACAAAGGACTCAAGACTTTAACTAGGACTAGTTCTTCAAGTCGAATTCAGCCTCTGTTCATAAATGAATGGCTGCTTTTAGTTACTTCCAAATTAGTCTTTGGATAGGAAAGTGTTTGTTCCTCTTTAGACTTATCCTCTTTAGTCTTTTGCTTGGAAAGAAATCCTAGCTGATTTTATCCCTTTCCCAAATAGAGTTTTAAATGGAAAATATCTTCTTCCTTAATTAGATTTCCTCCTAAATAGACTTTGCCAAAAATAGTGATTCCTTATTTGACTTTGATGTGCTTATTTCCCAAGTTAATATATATTTGATGTTCTGGAAATATCTGGAAGTTGCGGAAATCATCGGGACTCGCTACCGTTCTCGATGCACACACCAAGTTCTCGGTGAGTACACTTTATTTCCAAATCACCTCAGAATTCTGAAATGACACAAAAGAGTGTTAACAAAACCCATAGAGACTAAATCATGTTCATAATGACATATAATTAAGCATAAAAACATGTTAGATTTGCAACCTATCAAATAGTAGGATCAATTTCTTTTCTAATCTAATTTCATTCTGATTGTATGTATACATGTACTTTTTTCATGATAATCTCTCTTTGTCTCAACCTATAACAATCTTATTTAACGCTATTATTGAGTACAACAGGTTATGCCTGATGTTATATCTTCTGAGACCCGATAGTATTGGGCCTAGTTTGTTTCATTTTGTTTATGCTTTTCAAAGACAAAAAAACGGTGACTTGAAAGGTTCACAAGTGCGAAAATTACATTTCTAATGGAAATTTTAGGTCTTTTCCATGCCCATTTGGGAAAAGTAAATCATTTCTTTACTTCCTTGCCTTGTTTTGTCACTATAATCAGGAAGAAGCACCGTATGAGGTTTTTCAGGTTAAGCAAACAAATTTTCTTAACATCCGAAAGCATATTTTAAATTGAGAAATGGCCGATTGATGATTCCGTTATTGACATGTGCACTTATTTTGTTATTAATATAGGAAATCTTTATATCTTGTAGCCTTGCCTCTTGCTGACACTTGTATACTGTACTACATCATTTGATCTTTCTTATTCAGTGATACCCAAAAATGGCATCTTTGTCGACTTTATTCTTCGTGGGGTCTTCGGGCTTTTCAAGGACTTCGTGCTCCGTTGAGATTCCCGTCGAGCACCTACAAAACAAGGCTTGCCGGGGTTCCGGCGAAGCCCCTTCGATTCTTAAGTCAATTCTTAAGATGGAGGAGAGATAAGAGTTTCCTTGTGGGGAATTAAGTTACCTTTTGGAGGAAATGGATTTCTCTTTTATAGATGGAAAAGTAATGATGATATAGTAAGTAGGCCTAGATTTAGGCATAGGCTTAGGGCGGCTTAGCTAGGAGTAGGCTTAGGGTGGCCTAGCTAGGAGTAAGGTTATCTTGATATCAATGGGTATTGCAATTTTTATATGTTTGTTGTTAAGGTCATATCTAACTCTTTATTTTAAACTTTATTTTTATAGTTTGCACTTCATTTATACAACTGTTACGGTAAATTCACTCAAACTCGTTACTTTATTTTTCCACTTCTAAAAAAGATTCCGAAACAATATTTTATTATTATTTTTATTATAGCAATATGTTCTTTTTATTATCGTTTTAATAAATATATCCAAATTTATTATATTTTTTGTACATATAAATTCAAAATAATGTAAAATAATATAATTTTTATTTAATATTTAATTATAATGCATGTCTATTATTATTAATTACTATTTTATAATATGATAAAATTAATTAATATATTTTTGTTATTTTGATGTATTTTTTTGCAATTTAAATTTCTTTTTGTAGTGTGTATTCTTTATTTTGTAATGTTTTGTTATGAAGTATTTAAATTCATTTTCAGAAATTTTAGTTCATTTTATTTTTAATTACATCATTTAATTTTAATAATAATTGGTTATATTTTAGTTTAATATAAATATTTTATTATTTAAATAAAGAAATATTTGTATAAAATACAAATTAAATGGACTTAATAATTTAATATCAATAAAACTACATATTAATTAAATAAATAAACAATAATATCAAAATAGTATTGAAATATTTAACTCTAAATATAGAGTAAGGTATGCGTTTGGACTAACTTATACCTCACTCCATATTTGGAGTAGGGTTAGATACCAACCATACTTCAAATATATAGAGTTTCGTTGAACATGCCTTACATCACCATTACTATATATTCTCTACTTTAAACTAAATTTATATAATTGTTATAGTAAATTAACTTTAACCTATTACTTTAGTCTTCCACTCTAAAAATATTATTTCATCAAACAATATTTTATTATTAATATTATTATACCATTATGTTCTTCCTAAGATAATTTAATAAAAAATTTAAATTTTATATATATTTCATTTTGGGATGATAAATATAAGTTTAAAATATAATATAATTAATATTCAATAATTAATTAATAGTGCATTACTCTTTTTATTCAATGAAATTGGTGAAATTTTATATTAATTTCCACATTATTAAGTTCAAATTAACTATGTTATTTATATATATACGTATACACATATACACACACGCATATATATATATATATATGTTTGCTTGTAATTTATATGTTTTTTATTTTTGTTTAATTTTCTTTTTCTAATGTGTATTCCTTTATTTATTTTTTGATGTTTTGATTTTTATATTTATTTTTAAAATTCATAATTGAACATTATATTTTATGTAATGTATTTTATTTCTATTTTATTATCTAATTTTAAGATTTGTTGTCTATATTCAAATATGTTAATATAATCATAATTTTATATATAAATAAAAAAAAGTATTATAAAATTTAGATATATTAAATATTAATAATAATTATTTAGAAAACATACAAATTATCATTAATTTATAAATAATAAAACAATATTATAAGTCATAATATTTGTTTGTTATTTTGTATTTGTTTGTTGTCATAATTTGATTGTTATTACAATTATTATTTGCATGGGTTAATAATTTTTACTGCAAGTGGTATATTTTTGTTTCGGAAAAAATTAGAATAGTTATTTAGTAAACCTCTTTTGATTGTGACTGAGCATTAAATAATTATGGAGAAATTGAAGGGTGAAGGGTGAAATAATTGAGTAAGGTAAAAAGGCACAATTTGTCATTTTGCCAGATAAAGTGAGAAGGCTATGGAGGCTATGAATATTAATGTAGCATTATGTGATGTATAGACAGCCATGTGGGTGGGGTCCTAAGTCTGTTTCGGATACTTCACAATCTCAGAAGTCTCCCCCTACTCCTTTATTATTTTTCCCTTTATAATTATAACAACCATTGATAACTACAAAAATTGAACAATATAATATCATTCTTTTATATATTAAAATATGAACAACATATGATTCTAAAATGCCTCCTTCTACGAGTTTTTATATGACAAATTATAACCCTGAAAAAACTACGACAAACTTTTCCTAAAGAGTAAAATATTCATCATTTCCATGAATTTGATATTAGATTTTGAAAATAAATTATTAATTTTTCTATTAAAAAATACAGATATTTTGAATTAAATAAAGCTGTAAATGTTACAAGTACAATGGAGTTTGTATTATTTATCATCATTAAATTTGTACATATGTTGAGAAATTATTTTTGTTGGAATTATTAGATGGTAATTGCCTAAAAAAGACTACAGAACAATGAGTGGGAAATAGACACTTGTTATTATTTTAAAAGTCATTGCTGTGAACTGGAATTTGGTTCACATATATTTTACTAATTCACAATTGTTTTAGTTGTTATTTAAACTATTAATATAGGGCCAACTTCGAATTCCTTTTAAGGTGTACATAAATGGAACATCAGATTAGGTCATTCAATACAAATTCAACTCAAATGCTAAGTTTTATTTGGGCGATGAACAAAAAGATTCAAACCCAAATCGCACCTTGAGGCAGAGAAGCACAGCAAAATTGTAAGAAACACTACACCCTTTTAAGAGTTTTAAGGAACAATATCGGAGCAACCATTAATATGAAGCAACAAAAATAAAAGTTAATATAACTGAACAAGATGAGATTCTTCATTCAGAAACAAAATTCACATCAACATCAATAATATAAATATTCGCTTAAGATTAAAGTGAATGCAAACAAATGATTATAAGAAGATTGAAAGCAACAACTGATGATATCGAGACTTAATTTGTTATTGACCCATTCCCATTTCAAATGAAAGATTGAGATTTTTCGAAAGTGACGGTTGTCATGTTCAATTTGAACTCTATGATACTCTAAATTCACACACTAAATCATCAGAATCATCAAGATGGCGCTTCTAAGAAGCAAGTATATTAAAGGAGAGATAAGTAACAATTCATTTCAAAAGGTAACTCTTACTAGAAATGCAATTTAGAGGAACGTTTCTAATGTATTCTTACAAACTGTATCAAGTATTAGCCAAGCATACAGAAACATCAAAGCTAGAGACCTACAGAAGACCGGTGCTAATACTGAACTTTTTTTTATCATTGGCTTCTGTTTACAGGTTCTAGCGCTTCGACAGTGACAACGCTGTTTCCTCTGATAACCTGCGACAATATTTATGCGAAAAATTACTAGCCTGCCAATGTAAAAATATAAGCTATGAGATGATTCAGCAAACACGACAAATACAACTTACCACCATTCCTATGTCGTTTTTGTCATCACCGTTCACCTCCACAGTGTTATCGACCACCAAATTCATGAACTGGTCGAATCCACGAAGTGTTCCAACCACCATCCTATTTGCATTCAACTTGACTGCATATTTGGAATGCACAAATAAGTGGAGGGAAAGACGGTTCTTATGGGAAAAGTTGATTAACTATAATCTATCTCAATTCTAATGTCAGCTTGTTATACAATATGTACAATCATCATATGTGAACAGTCCACAATGACCAAGAGATTTTCAACACAACACAAGATCGTTGGCCACATTATATGGCCAGTGTTACTGTGTCTCATAACTGGTAATCAGAAAACCACTGTCAGAAACTCCATTTGACTCCTGTTGATAGTCACAGTTTAAGTAATTAAAATCAAGTTTTGGATTCTCAAATCCAGTGACTGATACATTTAAACAGAGAACCTATCACAAACAAGAATTGGCAGCAAATAGCTAGTTACTAGCTCAACATGTATAAAAAAATGGGCACATGCTACCATAAATTTTGCAGTCAATTAACCATCATCAATGAACCGTATGTTGTAGACTTGTAGTTATCCAATTTTCAGATGTGACATGACCTGGGGACAGCTCTCTAGGGTCTATATATTCTTCGAAGTGGTTTCTAGAATATGGGGTAAAAGTCATGTTCTGGTCCTTGTACATAACAAAATCTCTTCAATAAACATATGTACTTCAATATTCCTTATTCAGCCTCCATACCTCCAATTTTGATAGTATGGAGTGTCTAAAGCAACTCTAAAGAAAAGTTAAGGTGACACTGGGTGAGAAGTGATAAAATTATCTTGGGAACTCTGAAATGAATACAAGCCCTCTGAAAAGAAATAAATGGCTCAAATTTGCTCAAATGTTATCTAAATTTGATTTCCATCGTTAGAGAATCCTCGTCCAATTTTTATAGTTTAGCTCCTGGCTACAGTTAGTCATATATCTTCCAATCTCCGGTAATTGGCTCCACAGAACCCAAGTTAAATAAATTTACATGTGTGCCAATCAACCAATAAAGGAAGATATGATTTGACAAATTCATTACTTAAGGCCTACATTTTAAAAAAAAGAAGGCATTGCATGTAACACGTTACAAGGGTTAGCTAACTACAGATAATCAAATTAATGGGGAAAATGGGGAAATTTAGGCAACTATATTGCATTTGCCATGATTACAGCATCAAATCCTAAGCATCACATAAGTAAACGGCAATAATAGATAACTATGAAGTTCCAGCCTTCCAAGTCATGTAAACCCTAACAAAAAATTGTTATATAAAAAAACCGAAATTGATTCTATTGAAAGTTAAATCATTCAGCCCAAATTGATTGAATAAGTAAAAGATAAGAAAGAATGAGCAAGAATTTACTCTGGAGCTTCTTGTCCATGTATCTGCAACCACAAATGCGAAAAAGGGAAAATAAGCGAAATCACATAATTGATAAAAAAATGTGAAGAGAACAAAGGTGTAGAAGGACATTACTTCTTCAAATCTGGGGGCTGGCCTGATCTACTCATGTCGAACTGTTTGAGTTGGCTGAGCTTTCCAAACGATTTAGAAGAAGACACAAAGCAAAAGGAGATAAACAAGGGTTTTTTTGCAGAGAAAAGAGATCCGAATGTTTTTAAACCCACTGATAAAAGTAAAGGTAATACGGCGTCGGATTCTTGGAACAAAACACCTACAAGTAATGCTTTTTTATCACAAATGCAAAATAGACTAAGGGGGTGTTTCTGCAAACTTTTAAGTTGGTAAAAATTTCTTAAAAGTCGATTTTAAATTAAAAATTACTTCAGTTAAGTGTTTCTCTTGACTTTTTTATAACTTAAAAAGTAACTTTAAAGTTAAAAGTAAAAAGTAGAGATTTGTTACTTCTGGAAATGGCTATTCACGGAAAGGGCTGACAAAATCCCCTTACCAAGTCAAATACGTTCTGAGCTGATCAAACACTTACAGCCGCTCATGGAGACAAGGCTCAGCAACTACATTGATATTCTTACAACTCTTCGCAAGTTGAGCCAGACAATGGATAATGGGGAAAAGGGGCTGATACTGATCCACAGAGAGGTGGACTGGTTAAAGGAAACAATTATGAAGGAGATAGGGGATGTCATCTCCACTCTGGGGTCTGCGATTGAACGAACAACAACGGAATTCTCCATGGGGCTGAATCAAGAAGTGAAGGCTCTCAGGACTCAGACCGCATTCTGTTTATGGCAGCAGGGGCAAATACAAAACTGTCTTGCGGAGATGATAAATACATCCAAGGATGCCACTCTCAAAGCTATTGCGGATTCAAAGAGGGAGTTAAAGTCTGAGATCCTCAAGGCTGTTGAAGATGTCCATAAGCAGATCATTGAAACCACCTTTGTTCAGAAGAATGAGGCTGTGGATGACATAGAAGAACTCATTGAAAAATTTGCTGTTGCTCTTACCAAAACCACAATTGAAGCCAGAGATATAATTGTGGCAAGGAATGCAAGCACCTCGGAGGCCCTTCAGAAGAACATTGATGGGCTTAGTAATCAACT
>CATIWQ010128690.1:0-22621 GCA_949673415.1 Euphorbia schlechtendalii | reverse complement strand
TGAAGGATAAATGGCTATATTGACTATTTTGGCCAATTAGAGACCTTTTAGAACTCTATAAATAGGTCTAAGTTGAACCCTTAGCCACACAACTTCTACAAAGCTTACAAAAGTTCTGAAATTTTCATCTCAATTTTTCTTTAATCCAAACCTTTTTGAAACCTTACTTTAAAAACCAATATGCCTCGTGTCAAGGTAGCCACGAATAGAAGAGAAGTTCCAAATTATCAACAAGAATATGGTTATCCTTTTCTAATTTGATCACTTGAAGAAGGGAAGAGATTCTAAGTTTTGAATAAGTTGGAAATCAATGGTATGATCTTTATTGATATGGTATTCTTGGAAACTTTAGGCCTCCATGAACAAATGGGGATGTATCTTACTGATTTGGATTTAAACCAATTTGTGGATATGAGATTTCCACAAAATTGTGATTGGATTTCAGAATGTCTAATGACATTTGATTTTGAAGATAAGAAAATGAGGGCGATTCAATTTCACAACCAAGGAAGACATTACACCATCACAAGAGAGATGATGAGTGCTTGGTTCAGGTTCGAAATTGAAAATTCATTCAGCATGATGGATTCTTTTCCAGCAAATCAAATTTGGGCAGATTTAACTAGTAAGAGAACCTTCGACCCTAAAAATTCTCCTAATAAACTTATTAAGGATGAGTGCATTCTTCTACTCCACAAATACCTTTCCACTTTAGTATTTTGTCGAGTAGAGAATACTAAAGTCCAAAAGGAAGATTTGTTTGTTCTTTCTTACGCTTTGATGAAGCAAAAAGTGGAATTTATGGATATTATTTAGGACATAATGAAGAAGAATTCAAGAGCATGAGAAACAAGATTGTAGTGGCCGAAATTATCACCGCAATCATCTTGGGTGTAAGAAATGAACTCCCCTATGTCCAAAGAACAGGTGAGTATTTTCGTTATATGGATGGGAATTACTTGAAGAATACCGGACTTCTTTAAGAGAACGACGGTGTATATTCCTTCTACTCCTACTCCAACCGCACAAAGAAGCTAATCTCAACTCAGGAAGAATATTCCGTTGGCCCATCAGATCCAACCGCTAGACATCATCTTGGAAAGGCTCCGATGATTGAAGAAGAAGATGAAGAAGACGAAGATGAAGCTCTGGAAGATTGGAAGGTGAGCATGCAATAAAAATTGGACAATTGCTAAGTGGAACTTGGAGTAATGAAGAAAGACATGAAAATTCTAAAGAAAAGTAATAAATCGATGCTTTGAAAATTACTATCTTTCTTTAGAAAACAAAATTGTCAATTTACTCCTAGTCCCCCAGATTCTCCTTCTCAATAGACGGGTTTACTCTTTTCTTTTCTTTATTTACTTTTCTTTTTAAAATTTTTAGACTATTTGATTGTTTTTAGTTTTTAAATTTTCATTTTTAGTTAAGTCTTCCACAATGAGGACATTGTGAAAATCCCAAAAATCTAAAAAAAAATTAAAAAATTGAAGAATTTGAAAATTTTTCTTGATTTTTGTGTTGTTTATACATTATCCATACCTATACTATACTAATATTTGTTCCAAGGTTAATTTTAGTGTTAGGTATTTCAAGTTTGATGTTAGTGCATATTTCGAACAAAGTGTTTCGAGTATGACCACAAGTTGAAAGTGTGAGCGTTTTAGCACAACATTTAGCATTTGGCAAGGATGAGTGGTGAGTAACATTCAAAAGCAATATTCCAAGTTTTGATACATATTTCAACATGAATTCGTATAAGTTATATAGTTTTAGTTTAATCCTACTGATAACTTTTAAGTGGAGTAATATCTATTAGTGTTCTTACTATGAGTTTTTTATGCTGTTCTTGAATACTTCTTTAAGCATTAAGTGTGTTTAACATGTTGGAAAACTATAGCCATAATACTTTGAAAGTGATCAATAAAGGTTGAGGGTATTAAGAGAAAAAATCAAAAGAAAGAGAGGATAACCAAAGAGTTATGCAAAAGACGAGGAATGGTAAGGAGAAGAAACAGCAACCATTCAATGAGTGAAAAAAGAAAAAGTAGCATAGCATGAAAAATGGGTGCAAAGTACAAATCTGTACTTCAAAAACATATGCTTAAGAGAAAAAATGAGAGAAAGTGGTATGGAGCATAAAATGCAACCACTAAAAAAAGGGGAGAGTTGTATGGAGCATAAAATGCAACACTAAGAGTGTTTTAGCATACTAGGTTACCTAAAAATGCCTTGAGATCAAAATTTTCAAAGTGTGCTTCTTTTGTCCTTTATACTTTATACTATGCTTAAGAGAAGGAAATATTCAAGTAAGCATATGACAATTATATGAAGATGCAATTCGGTTGACCCCCCATTAAGAGCAAAGGTATGCAACTGAACTATATAAATTGCACATTACTAATTTGTGACAAATTTCAAACTTTTACTTAAACTTTATGCAACGTGGGAATGTGGTACTCACTACGATAGTCTTTCACCAAATGAGGTACGAACTTTAATTACTATTATATACACTTTTGTTGTGTTTACCTTGAAGACAAGGCAAAAGTGAAGTGTGGGGGTGTGATAAGTGCATAATTACACTTATTATCACGATATTTCTATATATAAAGCGATATGGTTTTGTTTCATATTATACTTCGTATAAAAGATTTCACGTGGTATGTAGTTATTTTTATGCAAATGCAGAAACTAGGTAAATCTTGGGAGTAAAATGATCAAAAGTGGAATTCTATGTAAAAAGAGTGAAAAAGTTGCAAAAAGATGCATGGAGCACAAGGATTTGGCTTAGGATCGAAATTGTCAAAGATTACCAAAGTTGCAAAGAAGAATCATGAACAAACGACATTTCACGATCGTGACACTTATTCACGGTCGCTACTTGTCACTCTTCATAAACAGAAAACTGCCAACTAATGTTCACGATCACGATAATGGATTCGCGATCGCGACTTGTGACGGTTATTTGTTATCTTCTATCAACTATCAACCGCCAGATAACAACAATCAACCGCCATCAACCACCATCAACTACCAAACAAAAAGACACCTTTTTGGAAGTCAACCAGTCATGAAAGGGTGCCTTTCCATTATGGATAAGAATAAGACTTCGCATCCAATTATAATGAAGTGATGCAACTCTTCACCAATGGACATGACTCTTCATTTGGATAGACGTAACCCTTTGTACTCTACAAATAGGGTTCAAATCACACCAATTTGTGGGGTGTTATTGTGTGGAAAAGTAGTGCATAGTGTATGCATAGATAGAGAGTAAAAATTGTAAAGATTTTGCTAGTTCAAAGTTATAGCGAGAAAACTGTTTAAGTGATTCGACTCTTATTTCGATCACTAGATTTCTCAACAAATTCGAGCGATTGTTGTATGAGTGTAATTGCAAAGCACTTACCAATAAAATTTTTTTTTCTTCAACATTCTTTTGTTCGATATTCACAAAGAATAGCATCCTAGCGAAGGTTATGTACGATTTGGTCAAAGTAAACGCAGGAATTGCGGGAATTGATGACTCACATTAAAGAGTGGATACGATTTGATCAACTTTAGCTTTCACTTGCATACCTTACAACTTTACTTTGTTTTCTTCTTATACTTTCTATTTCAAAGTTTATGATATGTCTATGTGTTATAATGAGTATTTCATCTTGCTTCTCTTATATTACTTAAGTTATATGCTTTTGAGTTAACTTTAAAAGAGATTTCGGGGTTAACTAGATTGTATATAATCACTGGAACTGTGATTATAACGATCTTTAGTGAGCCAACATTTTTGGAGTGGTAACTTGCTAAATATGGTTATGTGAGAGCGACTCGTACTAAGCATAGCATTAATGTTATCCAGGTTCTTATAAGTGTCATAATTCATTTACCTTAGATTTAGAAAAGTCATCTCATGTGCTGCTCTGTGGTGAATTATTGAATATTAGGGCGTCTAGAACCGTATTTATTAAAGTTATCTAGTGTAGGAAGTATTCTTGATAATTTTTCATATTTTTCTTTACTATACTTACTCTTAGGGAAAATCTATATAATTTGTATCTTCTCTAGACTATTCATGCATCTTTATATTCATCTATCCACCAATCCAATCCACCAATATAAATTATCTTATTTTCTTTTGTTCTGTAACTCAAGTTGGTCCTTGAAACCGAATTCCTTCACTGTGGGATCGATATCTTTTAAAACTACATTGAAACTGTATACTTGCAGTGGTCACCATTTTTCTATTTTGATAAGCGGTACTAACAACACCTGTTCATATTTTGAACTTTTATCTTATCGGTAGAGAATTGGGGAACAAGGTTTTTGGCTTGGTTATACAATATAAGCCCTCAGAATTAGTAGAGTCAAAACCATGTGATCAATATTTATATCATAAACTTCGAAATAGAAAGTATAAGCAGAAAACAAAGTAAAGTTGTAAGGTATGCAAGTGAAAACTAAAGTTGATCAAACTGTATCCAATCTTTAATGGGAGTCGTCAATTCTCGCAATTCCTGCGGCTACTTTGAATTCAGTCTCGACTCGTATAGAACCTCTGCTAGGATGCTATTCTTTATGAATAAATAATAAATGAATGTTGAAGAATAGAAACTTTTATTGATAAGTGCTTTACAATTACACTCATACAATAATCGCTCAAATATGTGGAGAAATCTAGTGATTGAAACAAGAATCGAATCACTTTTACATTTTTCCCACTAACGCATTGAACTAGCGAAATCTATAACTTTCACTCTCTAATGCGTATCATGCATATAATCTATTATGCTCTCTACCATATTCCATGAAATTTGTTGGTTTTGAACCCTATTTATAGAGTGCGAAGGGTTGCATATATTCAAACGAAGAGTCGTGTCCATTGGCGAAGGATTGCATCACTTCATTATGATTGGATGCAAAGTTTCATCCTCATCTTTAATGGATGGGCACCTTTTCATGATGGGATTACTTCCAAAAGATATCTTTTCATTTGATAGTTGGTGGCGGTTGATCATTTTTATTCGGTGGTTGGTAGTTGAGAATAGTTATCCTTTACCGTGACAAGTCGCGAGCGCGATATACATGTCGCGATCATGAATATTGGTTGGAAACTTTCTGCTTGTGAAGAATGACAAGTCGCGATAGCAAACGTGTGTCACGAACATGATATGTGCTTTTCTTCATGATTCTACTTTGCAACTTTGCCGATCTTTGACAACTTCGATCCTAAGCCAATTCCTTGTGTTCCATGCATCTTTTTGCACCATTTTCACTCTTTTTACATAGAATTCCATCTTTGATCATTTTACTCCCAAGATTCACCTAGTTTTTGCACTTACATAAAAAACAACTACATACCACATGAAATCTTTTATATGAAGTATAAAATGACTTTAAACCATATCGTTTTATGATTAAAAATACGAAGATAATAATTGTAATTATACACTTATCACACCCCCACACTTAACTTTTTCCTTATCCTCAAGGTAAACACAACAGAAGTGTATAAATTAGTAATTCAAGTTCGTACCTCATTTAGCGAAAGACTATTGTAATGAGTACCACATTCCCACGTTGCATAAAGTTTAAGTAAAAGTTCAAAATTTCCCACAAATTAGTAATGTCCAATTTATATAGTTTAGTTGCATACCTTTGCTCTTAATGGAGGGCCAACCGAATTGCGTCTTCATATCAGCGTTATATGCTTACTTGAATATTTCCTTCTCTCAAGTACAGTATAAAGGACAAAGGGAGCATGCTTTGAAAAGATTGATCTCAAAGCATAAATAAATAAATAAAATAAAATTTAAAGTATAAAAAGAATAAAACAAATACTAGGACGGTGATGAAAATCAAGTTCATCTCAAAATTTAGGAGAAAACAAATATCATAATATAATACATGGGAAAAAAACAGCTCTAGGAACTCAGAAACTTACCCTCTTTTCTTGCAAATCCACGTCGACAAATCCGCTTGATTTTCGGGAGTGCTCCTCGTTCTTTTTAGTTTGATTGTTGTGTGAAAATATGTTATTTTTATCCTAAAAATATTCAGACTCGGACTCTAAATTTTTTTAGGTCCGAGAATATCTTAGGATTTTTTAGAAAAAGATGAAAGAAAATTGGTTTCAAAATAATAAAATTCAGAACCCAAACTTGTTTTGGACCCTAATATAATCAAAGAATTTTTTTAAGAAGGATAAAAAACTTAAGAATTATTTCCTCAAGAAACTATTTTTTTCAATAAAAATTCCCTTCGTTCTGTCGGGAGAAAAAAATATTTTTTCTAAAATTTTTCAATTCCATTTCTACTGAAAATTCCCCCCTATTTATAGGGAGAATTTAACCTCTCCTGCAAGTGTTGGCGAGGAGCATTTGCCTCGCTTGTATTTACAAGCAAGGCCAATGTTGTCTTAGCAACTTGCCGGAGAGGGCCTCGCTTGTATTTACAAGCGAGGCTAATGCTGTCTAGCATTGGCTTCCTCTTTTATAATTTTTTTTATTTTTTTTAATTATATATATTTATATATATATATACACATTTGTTTTCTTTTAAAAAAATAAATGATTTAATTAAAATATTTTCGACCCTTAAATATTTATTTAGGTCCATAAAAATATTTTAAGCCTTTAAGTTTTTACTTTGAGGCTTTTAAATATTTTTTACGGTCCTAAATATTTATTTAAGGCTTGGAACATTATTTTTTTACGAGAGCTCCCATTTGAAGATCATTTGGACAGTCGCAACTTATGTGATTCAAGGATAAAATTCTGAAAAGTCATCATCACCAAAGGCGCGAGTTGGTACTAAAGCTCGTGCTCACAACTACCCCTCATGTGATGATTGCTTATTTTTTAACTAGTATGATCACACGAAATGGAGTGAAAGGATTGAAAATATACCTAACCGGTGAGGTTGGTGACTTCTTTATCCTCGATTAGTGATGACATGTGCCTTTATTTCTACCACCATGTCCTCACGAGATTATCTGTTTCTTTCTTCGGAACCCCTTGGTGGTTGATAACCCTTGTGAGCGGGCTGACCATTTCTTTCTGCGGTGTCTATTTAGTAGTCAGCAACCATTTCTTTCTTCGGTTATGGTCATCATGTACCCCTTGTGAGTTGATCATCTATTGGTTTTGACTGTTAAATCTACCAAAGAAGGATGCTTGAATCCATTTCAAATGTGACCCCTGGGGGAGGAATATCCAACCGTTTCTTTCTTGAGTTTATTGGTGAGACTGTTTCTTTCTTCAATCATCGAGATAATCGTTTCCTTCTTTGATTGTATTTTGAATTTCTTTAATAGGATATTGACTTGCTTCCTTTGACAAATCAGAGAAAAAAGTGTGATGTTAATACATTTTATGACACATGTTTTACTTATTTGATTGAGTTTATGCGGAACAAAAGTTTTTTCCCCTTCAATCAAAAATTAAAACATGATGAAGAAATGAGTTTGATGAAAACTTAGGGATGTCCCGAAGGTTGCTTCGTTGTTTTAGGAGGATTTTGTGATGTTCCAATGTTGCTTGAACGGTGCCTAAGTAGGCTTGAATTGGCTTTAGGCTTGAGTGGGCCATCATCCTTCCTAATGTTTGCAGATTCCTCAAGTAGAGGTAGAGTTTCTTATTTACTGAGACAGTATTGCCCTAGTATTGCATCGTCTTTACCTTTAAATGATGTGATGTGTATGTAATGTATGCATGATTTTATGCATGGATAATATTTATCACATGATGTATTTTCTTCTGTTGTAGGTGTTGTGGGCTTCATTCATTTAAGCGCCTTTCTTGTGTTGGCGCATAGGTACCCCTAGGATTTTTCTTGTTAGGGATTCCATGGATGACTTCTTTAGAGTGATGACTATAGGTTTGATGAATCAAATTTGAGTTTAGAGCTTGGATCTAGTTTGAGGAGGATCTAGATGAGTCATTGATCTCGCATTATGTTGGCGATACTCACTTTGATAGTTTGCAAGCCTTTTGCCTGATGTGTTGTGATTATCAGAAGATATTCATCCTAAGTTCTGGAAGAGACAAATGATGCCCTGTACCATTGCAAGGATGAGATTGTTAATTTGATATTTCTTTGGTCCTAATTTTTGCATAGACCTCCCTTACGGGTTTTATATCTATTGAACCTTATCTTAAATTTTGCTTAGACCGCCCTTTCAGGTTATCAATCCAGCAGACTCATCTTTTCTTTTCTTATTATTTTTCTTTATTTTTCATTATTTTGATGTTTACTTGCGATAATTTACCGTTGGCATGCAAGCAATCAAAAGAAGCATATGCTTAAAGATTTAGCAAAAATGACAACTCATTGATGAACTTAAAATGTTTCAAATTATTTGACTCCTAACATCGATTAGCCCTTTCTTATTTTCTAATCAATGCGGTTCTCTCGAAGTCCTAAGTTTTGCATGAGCCGCCCTTTTCAGGTTTTCAACTTAGCGGACTTTTCTTTTTTGGTTTTGAAAGGAGGCCTTAATTTTTGGCAAACTAGCAGAGTGCTAATTGATAGGCTAATTACAAGTTTATTTTATTGGTACTACTTTTTACTGATTTATTTCTTTCACCTATGAGTGATAGCGATTATGTCATTCTTGGTTGATTTGATTAATAGATTGGTTGTTATCCATGTCCACGACTTCAATTGTTATCTAGTTCAGCATTTCTGATCGATTAGTTGGTGCTCATGCTACTTCGGTATCTTGAGGTATATGCGATGATGAATATTGGTGCTTGATCATCAATGTTTCCTTATAAGTTCAATTGTTCTCCAACGATAGGTGATATGTCGGAGATCAAAGGCTTCGGATCCGGTAGCTTGATTCTATCGAGGGTGAACAATTTATGTTCAAAGATATTCCTTAAATGGTGTAATGATTAGTCCATAAGCGTTGGTGAGCCATATGATGGAGTTGTTGACATGCTCAATGATTTGACTCCTTTGTGTCTTTGGCATTGCGCCGGTTGTTTGACCCTTTTGGAGCACTTCTGTGAGCGGGCTACATGGAGCGGTGGGCCGAGAGCGCGTGGGGAATGAGAGGTGCGGTCCACTGGGGTTTTGAAAAAAAAAGGAGCACCGAGTTGGGGACCCGGGAAAAAGGTTGAAAGAGAGGGCGAAAACATTTTAGATTGGTTCAGACCTGAATCCACTGTCTCTTAGTGTGGAGTCACCACCTGGATTAGCTCTTTCCAGGAATTAGAGTCCTGTGATGCTTAACATCTAGGGGATGACCCACTAAGACATAGAGATTCGGGTTCGGGATAAGTTTCTTATCTCTCATTGGATCACATTACATTACATCTACAGAAAACCGTATTTTCTTAATTGTGCACATTCGCGCTTAGGTTGTTTTTTGATTTTAAATGCATGATTCAAATGAAAATAATAAACCATCTACAAAGCAGAATAATAAACCATCCACAAAGCAGTAATTAAATGCGGAAAATAAATGCAAAAACTAAAAATTACAAGGCTTCAAAAAATCGGGGGATACAACCGCCCGCTAACCTATTAATTATATTTTACATGAAAATATGTGGAATACCCGAAGGAAAAATTAAAATCCTAAACATACATCTAATCTGCATCCATAAAGGTTAGCACAGGGGATATCACATATGTTCGATTTGATTTTAGCGAGGCCCGTGTGGCCTAATTAAAACATCGACAATTTGAAGTTGTTATTTTAAATAAAAATAATTCATTTTTATTTACACATATGTTGGTCAATTTTATTAGTGAAAATGACCGCATAGCAAAAGGTGAGGTCTGTTATCCAGGAATAATTTTAATTCCTTTCGTTAGGGTATTCTAACATAAAAATTAGAAAAGAAATAAAAGATGAAGAAGAGAATTACAACATTATTTACAATAATAAGGAATAAAAATAATTCCTAGGTTCACAAACAAAGATCAGAAAGAGATGAAGGCAGAAGATGAGCATGGAATTCGCAGTTCTAAGAACTAAAAGGCTTACCCTTGCGGTATGAATCCACTTCGGTGTATCTATCGTTCCTCGGGAGTCTTCCTGATTCATTTTTGTAGTTAATTGTAGTTTAATTGGAAAAATAAGTGTTTATTTATCCAGAAAGATAATCAGACTCGGGTTCTAAATTTGTTTTAAACCCGAGGATATCAGATGATTTTTGTAAAAAAAGGATGAAGAAATTTGATTTTAAGATGAAGAAGTTTTAGAACCCAAAAGTGTTTTGGATCCTAGAAAATGTTAAAAGAAAAGAAATAAAATATTTGTAGTATTTTTTTATCTGAAAAGAAAGAATTTTTGCCTGAATTTTCAAGCCCCCTTGTAATTGAAAATTCCTCCTATTTATAGGGGGAATTGTTTTTCAATATTTTGGTCACACCCTCACCGACGAGGTAGGCAGCCTCACCGGCGAGGGTCTTGCCCTCGCCAGCGAGGGTGGCAGCCTCGCCAGCAAGGTATGTACCCTCGCCGGCGAGGGTTTTACCCTCGCCAGAGAGGGTAGCACACTCGCCGGCGAGGGTCCTGCCCTCGCCAGCGAGGTATGTACCCTCGCCGGTGAGGGTGGCCCATGAAAATATAATTTTCATGGGCCATTCCCTCTAATTTATTATTTTTTTACTTTTTCATTTTTTAATTTAATTTTTTTTATTAATTTTTGAAATAATAAAAAAAATAAAATGATTTAATTATTTTGGACCTTGAAATATTTATTTGTGTCCCTTAAAAATATTTTAAGCCTTTAAATATTTATTTAGGGTCCCAAACATAACTTTTAACGAGGAGAACTCCCATTTGAAGATCATCGGACGGTAGAAAATTATGTGATTCTAGGATAAACATCCTGAAAAGCCATCATCATTGAACGCGCGAGCTGGTACAAAATCTCATGCTCACAGCTACTCCTCGTGTGATAATTGCTAGTTGTATAACCAGTATTATCACACGAAAAGAGCGTAGGGATAGAGAGAATACCTAACCGATGTGGTTAGTGACTTCTTGTTCCCAATTGGTGATAATATAGGCCTTCCTTTCTGGCACAGTGTCTTCATAAGGTTGTCTATTTCTTTCTTCAGAATCCTTTAGGTTCTTGATATCCCTTGTGGGCGGGTCGACCGTTTCTTTCTGCGGCCTCCTTGTTGTAGTCGGTAACCGTTTCATTCTTCGGTTGATAAATGAGGCTGTGTCTTTCTTCAGCCATCGAGATAACTATTTTCTTCTTCGGTTGTATTTTGTGTTTCCTTAATAAGATGTTGACTTGTTTCCTGTGACAACTCAGAGAAAAGATAATGTTAATACATTTGATGATGAATGTTTTAATTATTTGATTGAGTTTATGTAAAGCAAAAATTTTGCCCCTTCAATCACAAATTAAAACATGATAAGTAAATAAGTTTAATAGAAATTCGGGGATGTCCTAAGAACCGCTCCGTTGTTTAGGAGCCTTTTGTGTTGTTGTAATGTTGACTTTAGGCTTGAGGGGGCCGTCGTCTTGTTTATGGGTTCCTCATATAGAGGTGGAGAATCTTGTTTATCGAGACAGTGTTGCCCCAGTTCGGCATCGTCTTTACCTGAAAATGTAATGATGTGAATGTAATGTATGCATGTTTTTATGCATGAACAATATTTATCATATAATGTATGTTCATCTGTTGTAGGTGTCGTGTTGTGCTCGTGCATGGTTATCCCTCGGGTTTGTTTTGTTAGGGATTCCATGGATGACTCCCTTGGAGTGACGACCATGGGTTCGTTGTATCAGATTCGAGTTCATAGTTTGGATCTAATTTGAGGAAAGTCTGGATGAGTCGTTGATCTTGCATTGTGTTGGCAATGACTGCTTGGAAGCTGTTTGCCCGAAGTGTTGAAGGTATGTGATGCTTCATACCATTTTGAGGTAGAGATGATGAGTTTGATATTTCTTTGGTTTTAATTTCTGCATAGATCGCCCTTACGGGTTTTCAATCTATCGAACCTGGTCTTAATTTTTACCTAGACTGCCCTTTCAGGTTTTCAATCCAGCAGACTCATTTTTCTTTGTTTTATTCTTTATTATTTTTGTGTTTTTTGGATGTTTACTTGCGATATTCTACCATTGGCATGCAAGGAATCAAGATAAGCATATGTACGAAGATTCAACAAAAATGACAATTCATTGATGAACTTAATAGGGGTATAAATGTTTCAAATGATTTGACTCCTGCCATCAATTAGCCCTTTCAGGTTTTCTAACCAATGTGGTTCTCTCGATGTCCTAAGTTTTGCCTGAGCCGCCCTTTTCATGTTTTCAACTCAGCTGATTATTCTTTTTCTAGTTTGAAAAGAAACCGTAATTTTTGCTCAACTAACTGAGTGTTAATTGATAGGCTAATTACAAATTTATTTTTTGTTCATACTACTTTTTAGAGATTTATATTTTTCACCTATGCTTGATAGCGATTGTGTAGGACTTGGTAGATTTGGTAAATCAATCATCGTCCATGTCCACGACTTCATTTGTTGTTCCGTTCAACGTTTCTGATCAATCAGTTAGTGCTCGCGCTGCTTTGCTGGCTTGACGTGTATATGATGATGAGTTTTGATCATCGGCGTTTCTTGCAATGATTGCCCCATAAATAGTAGCGAACCGTGTGAAGGAGTTGTTGAGGTGTTCAACAATCTGACTCCTTTTTGTCTTTAGTATTTTGTTTGATTATCACATGAATGGTGGTGATTCGTGTGATGGAGTTGTTGACATGTTCAACTATCTGACTCCTTCTTCGTGTTATTGCGCTGGTTGTTTGATTTAATGAATGGTGGTGATGGAGTTGTTGACGTGTTCAACGATCTGACTCCTTCTTTATGGCATTACGCCATTTGTTTGGTCTCATGAATGGTTGTGATGGACTTGTTGACATGTTCAATGATCTGACTATTTCTTTGTGGCATTGCGCATGTTGTTTGGTCCTATGAATGGAGTTGTGATGGAGCTGTTAACGTGTTCAATGATCTGACTCCTTCTTTGTGGTGTCGCACCATTTGTTTGGTCCCAACTTGCTTGGTTGACATTTTGGCCTTATTCTAGTTTCGATCCTTTTGATCTTTGCGTGAGTCAATGGAAGTTTCGTGCTTGGAGATCTTTTCATTGATCTTTCATCCTTGTATGATGGAGCAATTGCTATCACGTGTTATCTAAGCACATGTATTTATCTCTCACTTTCTCTCAAGAGTCAAATCATTTGAATTTATTAAGGGGAATCCATTTATACCCAAGTTAATTTCATGAAATGATGTGTCACGTGTGCTAAAAACATTATGTGTATGCTTATGAGAATGCATGATGTCATTGATAAAATATCAAGCAAATAAACAATATTCAATTTATTCAAAATTCAAAAGGCCCCATGGGCTAAGTAGCTGAAAGCTAAATTATTACATAATCATTCATCACGGGTTAGTGCCCCCCATAGGTGTCCATGGATTCGAAGTACTCCATCTGCTCTCCCTTCTCAAACACTTCTTGATAGCTAGAAAAGCTATCAGATCCGAATTTGTTCCTGTATGGTGGCAGTGCGCCATCCAGCAGCTTTGTTATCATCTCTGGTAGGGTCAAACAAGTCTGTAGCCTGACTTGTGTAGCCATCCAACGTTTATAGTAGGATTTGAAGTTGTCACCCTACCTTTGTCTTATAGCCTCCAGATGTTGCATTGTGGTTTCCATTTGAGAGTTGAAACCATAATGTCCTAGCATAGCCTGAGCATGGTTGTTCTAATTAGTGGCTATGTCTAGCGGAAGGTGGCTGTACCATTCACTGACTGGGTGGCCCAAGGTGATGACGAAGAGCTTAGCCATCATTCGATCGCTAACCCACAATGCTCTCATCACCGTTTGATAATGCGTCAAGTGAGCGCGCGGATCGCCAGATCCTACATACTTCTCAAACTTTGGCATTGTGAAGTTTGGGGGCAAGCTATCTTCATCCTCGACTATCGATTATGCAGAGTATGTGTTCCTTAGGTGACCACCGTGAGTGGCCAAGAATTGTTGCCATAATTCCTCCATGCTAGGTTGTTGGAGGATGGCTTTCCCTGCGCTTGGGTAAGAGCCATATGGCCCCTAGGGATGTGCCTTAAAATGGACAGTTGAGGTACCTGAAACTGTGAGGTGACCGACGTACTCTAGTTGGGAATAGGCTATTGGGTCACTCCTTGGTAAAAAGACCCTGGTGCGAACGCCGGCTGCCCCATTTATCCCTAGAAGAATTGGGGAGGATTGGCAAAGTTATATCCTGGCTACTCAGTCGGAGACTAGTTGAGCTGACTTTGTCCTGCACCGAACTGATAAATGCTAGTAGGAGTTGAGGATACTACATGCGAGGTAGGATGTCCCCCTGTTGGATTGACGTTGTTAAGGGTGATCTTTGGGCTGGACACTACATTTTGGGCCCTCCCGATGTGTTGGTGAATGAGCGATGCTAGCTATTCGCTGTTGGCAAAGGCATTAAAGGCAACTACGATCTCGGCGCTCACTAACGACTGCTGAGAATTTTATCCCTTAAGGACATGATGATCCTCTCCCGTACCTTCTTCTTGTGGATTAACCATGAAAGATGTGCGTTGAACCGAATCTGAGTCTGAACCCGAGTCCTCACTTGAGTCAGTGTACGGAACCCCCTCCAAATTAACCACAATTGGGGAAACACGGACCAGGCAACGAGCAGGCCTCTTCCAAGCCCCCTTGATACATGAGCAGAATATTAGACCGTGCATGTACGATTCATGATATGACTCATGATGTGGGTAATGCATGAGATTTTTAATGTTATGGCTGCATTCACAAGGGGTTATCATGCCATGATGTGAAATAACATGTATGTCAATCCATTTGAAATAAACAGGTAAGTCGTTCGGTAAAAATGAAAACATGTGGAAATGAAAATCCAACAACGGGGGTTGGATTTGAGATTTGTACAATGTCTGTGTGACATCGTAACATGAGAGATGTGAGTGAGGTGACTAAGTTTCCTATGTGGTAATATGTTAATGGTTTGAAGTTTTGTACTATGACAAGGTCTCATGGAATGAGGGGGTCAAAATTATTTCGGGTAAGCGGTGTGACTTACACTAAAAAAATAAAAATAACTACCGTATGTAGCTACCTAATGAATGATTTGGTTATTTTTCCCAATTAAGGTAGAGTTTTTGGATACCTATGTGGTCATCACTATTTGAGGTGATTCGTGAATTACTACCTCGTGTGGGCGAATGATTCGGGTATGAAGCATATACCCTTGAAGGTAATGTAAGACTTTCGAAGTAAGTTTGCCTCGTGTGGGCTTAGGTTAGGACATCAACTGGGATGTCCCTTAATGTGGGAAAAAATGGTTTTGGATAGGTATTTACCCCGTTTGGGCTTTTGGTGTGTATATTTTCCCCGGAAGGGCTGTGAGTTGGATGTTGATTGGATATCTCATGGGTAATGTGTGGGATATATTATCCACCCTTGTGGGCTAAGTGTCGGACGTCAAGTGGACATCACATAGTAAAAGAAAGGTATGTTTTCCATGTACAGGTTAATAGCGGGATGTCAAGTGGACATCTCGCTAAAAAGGGGTAAGTGATGTTCGTAAGTGGTTTTATGTTGTCCTTGGGTGACACGATCTAAAGTGTCAACTGTGCCTAAGTGCATGTGATATCATGATGATAACGTGATATGTACATTTAATATCATGAGTGTGTGCTTTCGAGTGTCTGCACAAAAATTCATGGTTAGTATGACATTTGTTCAGTGACATATCATGCAACGTCCAATCTTCCAACCATATAACTCCCGCGTGTAGGGTTTTTGGCTAGTCTCTATCCTAAGTTTGGTTCATCTTAGTACCAGGAAGATACTAAGGAAGGCACCTGTAGAAAAAAACAATGCATGGTCGATTGTTTGGGTAACACTCTAGGGAAAATGCCTACAGTTTATTTACATGAGGGTTATAAATGGGTTGTTGATGTAGAAGGTTCTTGTTGTACTAAAATACACTCCAAGCCTCTAACGAGGGAGGTACATGCGATATGGCAACAACTACTCCACCTGCTCAAGTACTATCTTTTCTCAGGGAGTTAGATTAGTACTAGAGAGAGTTTCACGGTAATAAGGGTACCTTAGACTTATGGGCTAATCCCTTCTATTGCAATGTGTTATTATGAATATGTCATAATTAAGTGAAAATGGAATAACGTGATCAATAATTTTCGATACTTATCAAAAATCTAAAAACCTTGAAAAAAAAGTTTCAGAAAAAATCCCATGCGGAGTCGCCACTGTGAGCGGGCGACACGAAGTGGTGGGCCGAGAGCGCACGGGGAATGAGAGGCGTGGTCCACCGGGGTTTTGAAAAAAAAAGAAGCACCAAGTCGGGGACCTAGGAAAAAGGTTGAAAGAGAGGTCGAAAACATTTTAGATTTGTTCAGACCTGCTATCTCTTAGTGTGGAGTTGCCACCTGGATTAGCTCTTTCCAGGAATTAGAGTCTTGTGAGGCTTAACGTCCGGGGGACGGCCCACTAAGACACAGAGATTCGGGTTCGGGATAAGTTGATTATTTCTCATTGGATCACATTATATTACATCTACAAAAAACTGTATTCTCTTAATTGTGCACATTCCTACTTAGGTCTTTTTTGATTTTAAATGCATGATTCACGTATGACGAAAATAATAAACCATCTACAAAGTGGAATATTAAGCCATCCACAAAGCAGTAAGTAAATGCGGAAAATAAATGCGAAAATTAAAAATTAAAAGGCTTCCGAAAATCGAGGGATGCAACCACCCGCTAACCTATTAATTACATTTTGTGTAAAAATATGTGCAATACCTGAAGAAAAAAATAAAATCCTAAACATACATCTAACCTGCATACATAAAGATTAGCACAAGGGATATCACATATGTTCGATTTGAATTTTAACGAGACCCGTGTGGCCTAATTAAAACATCGACGATGTAAAGATGTTATTTTAAATAAAAATAGTTCATTTTTATTTACACGTATGATGGTCAATTTTATTAGTGAAAATGACCGCATGGTAAAAGATGAGGTCTGTTATCTGGGAATAATTTTAATTCCCTTCGTTGGGGTATTCTAACATAAAAATTAAAAAAGAAATAAAAGATGAAGAAGAGAATTACAACATTATTTACAATAATAAGGAATAAAAATAATTCCTAGGTCCACAAATAAAGACCAGAAAGAGATGAAGGCAGAAGATGAGCATGGAATTCGCAGTTCTAGGAACACAAAGGCTTACCCTTGCGGTATGAATCCACTTCGGTGTATCCATCGATCCCCGAGATTGTTCCTCGTTCGTTTTTGTAGTTAATTGTAGTTTAATAGGAAAAATAAGTGTTTATTTATCTTAAAAGATCATCAGACTCGGGTTCTAAATTTGTTTTAGACCCGAGGATATCTGAGGATTTTTTAAGAAAAAATGACGAAGAAATTTGATTTTAAGATGAAGAAGTTTTAGAATCCAAAAGTGTTTTGGATCCTAGAAAATGCTAAAAGAAAATAAAGAAAATATTTGTAGTATTTTTTTATCTGAAAAGAGAAAATTTTTGTCTTAATTTTCAAGCCCCCTTGTAATTGAAAATTCCCCCTATTTATAGGAGGAATTTTTTTTTCTATTTTTTTATCACACCGTCATCAGCAAGGGTGGCAGCCTCGCCACCGAGGTATGTACCCTGGCTGGCGCCAGCGAGGGTCCTGCCTTCGCCAGCGAGGGTGGTAGCCTCGCCAGCGAGGTATGACCCTAGCCGGCGAGGGTGGCAGCCTCACTAGCGAGGTATGTACCCTGGCTGGCGAGGGTGGCCCATGAAAATATAATTTTCATGGGTCATTCCCTCTAATTTATTATTTTTTAAATTTTTTTATTAATTTTTGAAATAATAAAAAAAATATAAAATGATTTAATTAAATTATTTTGGACCCTGAAATATTTATTTAAGTCCCTTAAAAATATTTTAAGCCTTTAAATATTTATTTAGGGTCCCAATCATAACTTTTAACGAGGAGAACTCCCATTTGAAGATCATCGGACGGTTTAAAATTGTGTGATTCAAGGATAAATATCCTAAAATGCAATCATCATTGAACGCGCGAGCTGGTATAAAATCCCGTGCTCACAACTTCAATTTGCACTGTTGACATTTCAGCCCTATTCTGACTTCGATCATTTTGACTCTTGCTTAATCAGTGGACGTTTCATGCGGAGATCTTTCTCTCAATATTAAATCTTCATAGGATGAGGCAAATACTATCACGCGTTGTATAAGAACCTGTGTTTGTCTCTAACTTTCCCTCAAGAGTCAAATCATTTGAACTTATTATAATTGTATGGGATCCATTTATACCCGAATTAATTTAATGACATGATGTGTCATGTGTGCTAAATATATTATGCATATGTTTATGAGAACATGTGATGTCAATCAATAGAATATCAAGCAAGTAAGCAAAGTTCAATATATATTTAAAAATGTTCAAAAGCCTCATGGGCAAAGTTGCTACAAGCTAATTTATTACATCATTGATGTTATCATCTCGTACTAGTGTCCTTTGGCATGTTTACCCACAAGTTTATACATGGATTCAAAATGCTCCATCCTCTTCTCCTTGTCAAACACTTCTTGGAAAAGATATCAAATAAGAAGGAGAAGGTCCCCTTGCTCTAGGTTGACTAGTTAGACCGTCGATATTAACGGTGACATCCGAATTGGACACCACATCATGAACCCTATCTTCGGGCTGACTTATCCCGATGTGTTGATGAATAATTGATGCTAGTTGCTCACTATTTTCAAGGGCATTCAAGGTGGCTGCAATCTTAGTGATTACAGATGACTGATGTGTCTATTGAGAGTTTTGTCCCGTAAGGAAGGGGTGATCCTCCCTGCCACTTTGTCTCGTAGATTAGCCATGCTATCAAAATTGAAAGATACATGCTGAACTGAATCTGAATCCGAACCCGAGTCTTCACTTGTGTAAGTGTACGAAACCCGCTCTTGATTAGCCATAATCAGAGAAATGTGGACCAAGCGATGGGTATGCTTTGTCCAAGTCCCCTTTATACATTATTAGAAGATCAGACCATGCGTATAAGATTCGTGAGGCGATTCATGATGTGTAAAAGTGTGTGACATGTTAATGTCATGGCTGCATTCACAATGGGTTAACATGCCATGATGAGAGATAAATAATGTGTTTGTAAATACATTTGAAACAAACAGGTTAGTCGTTAGATAAAATGTGAAAGTAAAAACCTAGCCCCTTTAGGAAGGGATTTGAGATCTGTACACTATCCGTGTGACAGCGTAACAGGAATGATGTAAATGAGGTGACCAAGTTACCCTTGTAGTAATAGGCTAATAGTTTGAGATTTCGTACTGTGACTATATCTCATGTAATGAGGAGGTCAAAATTATTTTGGGTAAGTAGTGTGACATACCCTGATGAAATCGAATAAACTTTAAATAAGATAAAAATAACTATAGTATGTAGCTATTAAATGAATGATTTGGTTATTTTTCCCAATTAGGGCAGAGTTTCGGATGCCGATGTGGGTCACTTTTTGAGGGTATATGGTGATGCATGAATCATTGCCCCGTGTGGGTGAATGGTTTAGGTATTAAGCGTATACCCTTGAGGATTGGTAAGGTAAGACTTTGGAAAAGAGTTTACCCTATGTGGGCTTAGGTTCGGATGTCAGCAAGGACATCACATGATGTGAGAAAAATGGTTTGGGTAGGTATTTGCCCCGTTTGGGCTATGTGGTATATGTGATTGCCTAGTGTAGGTTATGAGTTGGATGTCGAGTGGACATCTCATAGGTAGTGTGTGGGATATGTTGCCACCCCTTATGGGCTGAGTGTCGAATGTCAAGTGGACATCATGTAAAAATTTGGGTATAAAGTTACGTTTACCCTATATGGGCTAAGGGTTGGACGTTGAGTGGACATTCCGCCAAAATGAGGGTATGTTCACTCCGTACAGGCTAAGAGTCGGATATCAAGTAAACATCTCGCTGAAAAGGGGTAAATGATGTTTCATGACTCTAATTGGTTCATGTTATCCAAGGTGACACGATCTTGAGTGTCGACTAATCCTAAGTATGAGTGACACCAAATTGGAATCATCATGATGAGAACATGATATGTCTGTTTTATATCATTTTAATATCATGAGTGTGTGTGTGTGTGTGTGTGTGTGTTCAAGTGTCTGCATCAAGATTCGTGGTTAGCATGGAAAATTTGTACAATGCATGATGAATCGAAAGTAGTAAACACGTAGCACATAGCATGCAACATCCAACTTCCAACCATACAACTCCCGCGCGTAGGGTTTTTGGATACTCTCTATCCTAAGTTTGGTTCATCTTAGTACTACGAGGATACTAAGGAGCGCACCTGCAAGAAAAATATAATGCATGATCGTTTGTTGGGTAACACCCTAGGGAAAATGCCTATTATCTATATGAGGTTTGCTTTTGGGTTGCTAATGTAGAAGGTTCTTATTGCACTAAAATACACTCCAAGCCTCTTCCCCAAATGGGTTCTAACGAGGGAGGTACATGCGATATGGTAACAAGTGCTCCACTCGCTCAAGTACTATCTTTTCTTAGGGAGGCAGATCAGTACAATAGAAAGTTTTGCGGTAATAGGGTACCTTAAACTTACAGGCTAATCCCCTCTATTTCAATGCGTTATTAAGAATATATCATAATTAAGAACATACGGAATAATGTGATTAATAATTTAGGCACATGTCCAAAATATAAAACCTTTGAAAAAAGTTTAAGAAAAACTCCCCAGCAAAGTCATCACTATTAGCGAACGACACAGAAGCGATAGGCTGAGAGCGCACTGGATGAGAGGTGAGGTCTACCGTGGTGTTTTTCTAAATATAAAATATCGGGTTGGGGACTTAAAAGGTTTGAAAGAGAAAGTGAAATAGATATAGATCATCACAACCCGAAATCGCCGTCTCTTAGTGTAGAGTTGCCACCTAGATTAGCTCTTCTAGGAATTAAAGTCCTATGAGGCTTAACGTCTGGGGGACGGCCCACTAAAGCACAGATATTCGGGTTCGGGATAAGTTGTTTACTTCTTATTGGATCACATTAAATACATCTACAGAATACCGCATTTCTTAATTATGCATATTCGTACTTATGTCGTTTTCGTGTTTATAATGTATGATTTAGCGCATGCGAAAAGCAGTAAATCCATACATAAAGTAGTAAATAAATGCGGAAAAGTAAAGAGTAAAAATTACAAAACCTCGGGGGATAAAACTGCCCACCTAATCTATTAATTACATTTCATTTAAAAAATAATTGCAATACTCGAAAGAAAATAAAATCATAGGCATACATCTAACCTAATCTACCTGCATCCACAAAGGTTAGTGCAGGAGATATAGCACAATATGAATATTTACACATATGCTCGATTTGATTTTGGCGAGACCGGTGTGGCCTAATTAAAATATCAACGATTGAAAATTCTTATCTTGGAATAAAATGATTCATTTTATTTACAGATATGGTGCTCAATATTATTTAATGAAATGATCGCATGACAAAGGTGAGGTCTGTTATCTAGGAATAATTTTAATTCCCTTCGTTGTGGTATTCGAACATGTATTTATTTAGAAAAGTCTTGCAATTAAATAAATTAAAAGATAAGTAAAAACATAAAAAATGCTACATAATAAAATAAATAAAATTAAATAAATAAATAAAAAGGATTAATAAAATAAAATTTAAAGAATAAAATAAATCCTAGGTCAGTGACAAAAATCGAGTTCATCTCAAAATTTAGGAGAAAACTAATATCGTAATGTAATACACAGAAAAAAGCAGCTCTAGGATATCAGAAACTTACAGCGAATCCACGTCGACAAATCCGCTTGATTTTCGAGAGTGCACTGTTCGCAAGATTTTGACTATACTCGTTTCGATAGGCTTATATTCGGTAACGGTGCCAAAAACCTTGTTTCCCACTTTTCTACTGATAAGATAAAAGTTCTAAATATGAATAGGTGTTGTCAGTACCTCTTATCAAATACAAAAATGACCACTGCAAGATTACATTTACAATGTAGTTTTAAAAGATATCGATCCCACAAAGAAGGAATTCGGTTCTAAGGACCAACTAGAGTTACGGAACAAATGAAATAAGATAATTTGTATTGGAGGATTTGGATGGTAGACTGATGAATAGACAGATGGATAAACAGATTAGAGAAGATGTAAACTATATAGATATTCCTTTAAAACAAGTATAGTAGAGAAAAACATGCAAAATCATCAAGAAGATTTCCTACACTAGATAACTTCAACATACACAGTTCTAGACTCCCAAATATTCAATAATTCACCGTAGAGCAACACATGAGATGACTTTTCTAAATCTAGGATAAACGAATTATGACACTTATAAAAACCTAGATAACAATAGTACTATGCTTAGTACGGGTCGCTCTCACATAGCCATATTTAGCAAGTTACCATTCCAAAAATGTTGGCTCACTAAACAGCGTTATAATCACAGATCCAGTGACTATTCACGATCTTGTTAACCCCGAAAT